>QLPF01001044.1:0-23092 GCA_003314045.1 Hygrophorus pudorinus
CGCCCCATATGAATAAATGGCTTTCGACCACTATTACGAGATAAATTGGCGTGAGGCATCTACCACTGAGCATCGGCGGACCTACGGTGGCTTCAGCTTGCAGGTCACGCCAACACAAGAGAGAGGCTGGGATGTCCCAGAGCGCAAGGTTCGCTATGGCAATCTCCCAATACGAGATGTGGTGGAGATTGCGGTATTGAGATTGCACGGTCAATGCCTTGGTATATGATTCGATTGCACGATGTGGTTGACTACGACATAAGTTCAGACGGCCAGCGCCAAAGAGGAAAAAGACTCCTGTTATCGCAGAATGGGCAGACGTTCGACTGGCTGTGGACATGAGACACACCTTCAAGGTAACGTTTAAGATTCCAATCAAGAATCTTCTGCGCCAGCGAGACGTCAACCCCGTCGAAGGTGAAACTTGACAGGACCAGATGAAAGATAAGAAGAGTCATGCCGCAAATTGATCGGCGGACTCCTTCCTCAGCTGGCACCAAGTTACATCAAGTCTAAACGCTTGAACGAGTGACGTACCAACACCGACGGATGGCTCCGGAGAGTCTTTAGACCAACCTCCAGCCTTGCTGAGCATCTCGAGACCAACATGGCGATCACCTTTATATCCAAACAGTTGGATGATAATATGGGTCGGCATGAGAATTGAATTCGATAATCCAACACCGAGGTAGACGCCCGACCGGAAGTGAGCGTCAATCGTTTCGTCACGGGGCCCTTCTCCCCGTTCCGCTGCTTCTGCATCAGCAGCTTCAACGAATTTCCCCAGTTGTCGATAGATGCTGAACGTTGTCCTCATCTTCAACCTGAGTGCAAAATGAATTACAAGGATTGAGAGGGCGAGAGGGCCTTACGCTTCCTTAATGAAAGTTAGCCAATCACCCGAATACACGATCCCCAGAAGTGCCTGTCAAGCCATGTTACTATACGTATTGTGCACAGGAAACTGACTCTGACCTTTTCGAAAAGGCTCTCGGCATATACTAACTCTGCATGCCGCTCAACATTTGTCTTTTTTGATAAATCCGATGCCGGTAGTATTCAGGGAGACAACCACGTATCCTGCGAGACGCGACGTTAGGGACGCTGCGCGTTTGCGATGTTGACTGGCAATTAAATTGCCCTGGCAAATGTGGCCCATGGCGTCCAGGAGGTCCTGACCCGGGAGTAGAGATTTAGATTGGATTGGTAAAAACACAATAACAAACCTCGTCCGCAAACGACATCAACCCCTTCACGGACTGGATAAGACCATGTGCGTTCTTAGCCAAATATGGTCCGTTGACTGTGGGACGAGAGGTAAAGACAGGAGGATAGGACTCTGGCCCCTTTGGGCTCGCTGTCGTCTGCGGTGGAGCATGTGTTACTGGGTGGTATGTGCCATTTGCTATCCCACCGTGGAGAAGGAAAAGACAGACTAGCGAGCATCGCCATAGGAGGCGCTGGTGTTGCTGTGTGGCAAATACCGATGATTGAGAGAGCTCGGATGCAAAATGTGCCTGTGGAAGCGTCAAGGGCGAGCTGGTCCCTTCCCTTCCTCCTTTCCCCCATTTTGGAGAACCAAAGGATGGACCTCGGGTCAGGCTCTTGTCCTAGAACTGACGGTACTTCCCAAGAAAATAAAGTTTGACGGCCAGAAAACCCTTGTCTAGTACAAACCTACAATACTTTTTCTGTGATCGGTTCACAGATAAATATGCATGCCAGTGGACAGCGCCATTAGAAATTGCACGGAATTGGAACATGTTGCATCAGGAAAAGAGGGGTCCACTTAAGTTGTCTTACTGCGGGAAGAAAAACCACTGTTTAAAAATGGTTGAACCTCTCCGAATCAGTAGATAGAATCCTCAAAATCAATGGTATGTCCGCTTATCACTGAGAAAAATCAGTGGTCTCCGTGACCACTGAAAGGATATTTTTCGCGTCTGAAAATGAGGGTTATACCTACTGTATTTCAATGGCTTCCAACTTGATAATAAGGGTATAAAATTCTATGCCCACAGCTGATTGAGAGACTTTGTGTACTCATTTTTTGTACCTTTCTAGTTAACAAACTTTAATTCTCAAGTGGACAAATGCTATACCAGCGAGGGTTATATTATATAAGGGTGTTCGGGCACATCCGGCAGTTAAGCCTATTTAATTAAGTGTATACACATATAAGTACATAACATTTTAGTTATGATATTATATATAACCCGATGCTGCCAACTGAGTTTTGTACGGGTGTGTCACGTGCGTGTATTCTCACCCACTCCACAATCTTCCAACCTCACCAACTGCTCGAGGCAGCAGTAACCATGGGCAATAGAGGTGAGTAACAGATATGTATGACTATCTAAATATGATATATATTGATTGCATAGAATTAATATGGGGTTGGATGCAACAGAGTTGTGTTCAACCCCATCCAACTCCCACACCACTACCCATGCCCTCTTGCATCCAAGCAGAGTCATGTCACCACCACTCACCTGCCATCTGTCTTCAAACGCGAGACGGCCATGTCGTCTGCCGGCACTCCACCCTACCCGCCGTCTCGCTTTAAACGCGAGTGACATTACCATTGGCAGGCCCACACCACACCGCCCAGGTTGCATCACCCACCACCAACTATACATGTCGTCTCGTGTCACTGGCCACCACCACCACCACATCCACCCTCTCACATACAAATGACAAGGGCGTGCGGCCACCACTACCACCTCTGCCCTCTCGAAAACTAACACAAGGGCCGTCTCACCCTCTTTGCCCACCACCACCACCTCCGCCCTCTCGAAAACCAACACAAGGGAGCCGTCTCGCCCCCTCCTTGCCAACTACATCCACCTCCGCCCTCTCACATACAAACAAGAGGGCTGTCTTGCCCCCTACCCACCTGCCACCTCCACCTCCGCCCTCTCGCATACAAATGAGAGGGCCGTGCAGCCACCACTACCACCTCCACCCTCTTGAAAACCAACACAAGGGAGCCATCTCACAACCTCCTCGCCAACCACCTCCACCTCCGCCCTCTTGCATACAAACATGTATTATACAGACATTTATATATATTAAAAATAAGCAGTCCACCTCTGAGAATAAGTGCTTATTGAAATCAAGAACTACCATTGAAAATAGACAAACCGTAAATAAATGGTTATTCTACTGAAAAAATCAATACACCCCTTAGTTTTCAACAATAAGGTGCAACTGCTGAAAACAGATAACAGCCAGATAAGTGGTCGAACCACTGGTCTCTACCTAAACAGTGGTTTGACCAATTATCAAAATAGGATTCTCTTCCTGCAGTGGTCTTATGTAGTCTTAAATTGTCTTAAGTTGTCTTAAGTCAGTCTTAACTCATCTTAGTCGGCTAATCTGGTTAAGACAAAATAAGCCCAGATGTTTTCTTAACTTGTCTTAGTTTTGTCTTAGTTTTGTCTTAAGTTCTTAGTTTCATCTTCTTATTTCTCTTAATTTCTCTTAATTTGTAATTCAAATATAACATTTATTGGACAAGTAAACAGATGACTATATAAAAAACCCTCCATGCTTGTTTGGAGAGCAGGAGGGGTGGTAGATGGGTCTGGAGCAAGACTGTGTGGGTTTGGCTGGCGTGGTGTGGGGGGGCATGGCGGCTGGGTGCTCGTGTCAGTCCAATAAAGACTCT
Organism: Hygrophorus pudorinus; assembly: GCA_003314045.1. Classification (NCBI taxonomy): domain Eukaryota; kingdom Fungi; phylum Basidiomycota; class Agaricomycetes; order Agaricales; family Hygrophoraceae; genus Hygrophorus; species Hygrophorus pudorinus. The sequence goes on from QLPF01001044.1 coordinate 3,671, forward strand.
CCATGCTCATTTGGAGAACAGAAGGGGTCCATGGGTCCAGAATGAGACGGTGTGTTGTGTGGCTGCTTATGTTTGCATGGTAGGTGCTGTGGGGACGTGGGGCTCTCGAGTTCAAGAGTTTTATTAGCAGTCAAGTCATTGTAATGAAGATAGTACTTACCTTGGGTTTTGACATGACCGTTGCCCTGGAGGCGAGGCAGCAGGAGGTGGCTTGGCTGGGTCCAGAGTGAGACGGTGGTGCTGGTGGCACTAGAGGTGGTGATGGAGGCAGTGACGGCGAGTGTCCGAAAACGACCTCCACGCTCGTTTGGAGAGCAGGAGGGTAGTGGATGGAGCTTGCATGAGTCCAGAGCGAGATGGTGTTGTGGGTTCAGGTGGTGGGGGGGGCAGTGCAGTGCGGCAAGGCGTGGCAGTGGTTGGGTGGGCGATGATGTGGCGGCAAGGGTGGGGGGCGGACCATCCCTAAGCCAACCATCTCACATTTGCAGGCGAGATGGCGTGGCGGGTGCGAAACGGCGGGGACCTCAAGTTGAATAGTTTTATTAGTGTACATGTACTCAACTCATTGTGGTAAATTATTACCTTGGCCATCACATTCAAAGTGATGCAGCAGGAGGTGATTAGGCTGTGGTGGTAGGCAATAATACGGCCATCGCGTTCAAGGCGATAGCAGGACATGCTGTGGTGGCTGATGACATGGCCGCTTCAAGGCAGTGGTGTAGTTTTATTAGTTTTAGTTTTATTGGTATACTCAAATGCACTTACTTATGGGTGGCAGGGGGTGGGAATGGACATGGGTGACCCCGCACGCTCATTTGGGGAACAGCAGGGGTAGATGTGGGTGACACAGCCATGGGCATTTGGGTGATGGGCGCACTGGCAATTGCATTTTATCATAAGCTATACTAATCTTTGAGAATTTTACTTGCTTACCATTGATCCTCTGCCCCTTGTTGTTTCATTTGTTGTTGGTGTTGTCATTGTCGTTGTTGTGGTTGATGACCTGGCACTGTGTATGGTTGTTTGGCTGCAGTCAACAAAAATCGTCTAAGTCAAAAGTCAAAAAGTTCCAAGTCAACAAAAACTTACATAAATAAGCTTGGTTAGCTTGATTATTGTAAGACCAGCTGGTACAGCGGGTAGGTGAACATTGATATTGTCATGTGACTTGTCTGTGTTCATGGGTTTGAATCTCAAGTTGGTGTAAATTTTAACTGCACTAAACTATTGTATAATAATTTGTTGAGAGTTAACAACTTGTCTTATTGTCTTTATGTGTCCTATCAGTCTTATTCCATCTTAGCAGTCTTGGTCGTCTTAGTCTGAGAAAATTGAGACAACTAAGACCACTAAGTGTATCTGTGTTTTCCTGATGTGGTGTACATTGTAGTCTGGGGGCAAGAAGTCAAAAAGGTTAATTTTAGATGCCAATGCCCCTCTTACAGGTGCCATCTCGAAAATTGGACTGTTCCACGTCACCTGCTCCTCCTATCGCTTTTCATTCCTTACATGTACTGTCCACAGTACAACTTCGCAAAAAAAGAAGTTTGAAGACATATTTCCACCTTCTACATAGATTTGCACGTAACTGTCATTTTCCCCCAGATCAAATGGAAAGAATAATTTTGCCAGTCCACGCTCATGACAATGCTTTTGCACAACCATGATCCTGACCACAGGCAGTTGCGAGCCCACCTAAGGTTCCCACATTTTACCTATACTTAGTGGTCGTGACAGTACCATGTCATGCCCACTAACTTGAGACCCTTACATAGTAACTGTCTTACCGCAGGGGCAGAGGTGGGTAGCTAGAAGGTGGATGGCATTGGGAAAGCGAGGAAGGACAAGGAAGGACAGGCGGTGGGCAGGAAACAACAGGTGGGACAGCAGGCAGGGGTAGCGGGCAGGGGTAGCAGGTGGGGGTAGCAGGCAGGGGATAGCGGGCAGGAGGGTGGCAAGAGAAATGATGCATGAGAACATTGTAGGTTTCTGTGTATGTTGAATCAGTGGCATGGACTGCTGTACAGTAGTATCCATTTTGGGACATGTGGCTGCAAGTACTAGAACTTGGTAGAGTTGACTTATTCTGGTTTATTGACAGAAATACTGGTGGTGCTCACAGTCATTATCTGGCCCATTATCACCTTTGTTACCAGTCTACCTCGTCCTTCCTCGTCTTCCCAACACCATTCTTCACGTTTTAGCTGTCTGGTCTCCACCAAATGTATATCCTTTTGTCCTATGTGCTCAGTCGTTATGTGGGGTCCATCCCATGCACTCAGTCATTATGTGTCCCCAACTAACTATATCTATCTTCCTGCCAGTAATCACCCTTCGTCACCAGCCCACCTTGTCCTTCCTCACCTTTCCTACACCATTCTTCACATTTTAGCCGCCCAGTCTCCACCCTATTAATCAATATCGTTCTATACATGCTCAGAGTTGTTGCGTGTTCCTGCCTATGTCCTTCTTCCCCACCTTCTTCCCACCTCACCTTCCCCCCCGCCTTCTTCCTCACCTTTTTCCCGTTCTTGCCACTCTTCACATCCACTCTTTGACTGCCTTATTCATTCTGAAGTCCCAGCATTGACATTCCCAGTATCAATATGCTCTCTACTATCTCGCTTGACCCTCATACTTCTGGGAACACTTATTTCCCTACCTCCTCTGCTGGCTTCTCCTTCTCCCCTCATATTTTCTTTCACTCGCTATCTTGGCTATGTCAATGTCACATGCAGGTTGAACTTTCCACATATGCTTTCCACGTTCCCACCTGCCCTTCAAGCCTGTCAACTAACCATTTTGCTCACTGGCATAGCCGCAGAAAGTAGGCAACAATGGGAAGGACCAAGCGACGAGATCTCTCAAGTGCAGTCAAAATCATGTATGGATCACCATATCTGCAAACAGCACACTTGAGAACAGTATGCATGAATGACTCAGACAAAATCTCAGGAACAGCACTCAGAGTTGGCACGAGCAGGTTGCAGGTATGCCATCCCACCTCACTCACTCTTGTGTCCTTTCATGCTCAACACAATATATTAGGAATGAGTTTTTATGCCAGGGAGGAGCTTCTTATGGATGACACAGACATGTTACATTCTGAGAACAATCCTGCTGATGGTGATGCCCTGATGGCCCTCCCTCCAGGGGAGGAGGCAGCCTATCTCAGTAATGCCAGTGGCACAGATGAAAATTTCCAGGACATACTACACCAGTTTCGGCTGCTGAAGTAAGTTACAATCTTGTTCTCTGCTGTTCATAACCCAATGTTCATCTTATCAGGCAAAGGCTTGATCTCTGCAATCAGAGGGATAGGATCCAGTCTCAAATGCATGCATGGCAGAGTCAGATACCCTGCTTAATGGAGGCCTATCTGACCTGGTGCTCAGAGGGATTACTAGTCAACAATGTCACGGTGACAGAGACCTGGACAATCATGACTGTTGAACTTTTCAGTACATTACCTGAATATCACATCTAATTCATGTTGTCAACTCCATAGGCTCCGGTCCCCAGATATTCCCATGCGAACCCGATGCTCAAATGCCCAACGAGACACTTGTTCATTGAGACTTCCTTGGAGCGTCACCTGAAACTCCCACTGTTAGCATAGCACTTATGGCCTTTGAAGCCTTTTGACAATTCAGCTGAGTTTGTCCTCGCCTAACAGCAGACGCAAACATCGAGGCATTATGTCATTTGAATAAGGTACTACATGTTGCATACTTCTGCCAACTAACCATTTATGAAGTTTATTACAGGTGCCTTTCTGTTGTTATCTAGTCAATCAGTTCCATACCGCCTTCGACATCTACCTAGAGATACTTCATCTTGTCAATGCGCAAATTCAAGCCAGCATTGGCCAAAACATGGACAACTGGCATGCTCTCAATGTATGCCTGCCTTGCATGTATAAATTAGAAGATGAGCCTCCCCTCAAATTTTCAATCCTACTTGCCCAGGATGGCAACAGCTCTCTGAAACATGTGGATCATATTCTCAAAGCTGGTCAGCCCAGACTGGATACTTGTACCTGGCGATCTGATATGTGGCTGTCACCTGGTGAAGTAGACATATTCCATGATGATGTTGTCATTGGCAAGGCAAAGGTCTGCTTCTTTTCCACCTTATCTCTGCTCATGGCTGATCTTGAGTAAGCAAGCTGCCACAAATCGTTCCAACAAGCATACTAATATAGCCACAGCCAGACAGGCTTCTCAGCATGACCCGAGTACTATTGCAACAGCTTTGGATCAGACAGGTCTGTCTGATCTGAACAACAACCCCGACGATGAGCCTCCCGCTGATGATGAAGCTCCCCCCGACTCGAGCTATTATGCTGACACTGACGCTCATGATGACATTGAGTGGTTGAACTTAGCTGATGATTACAACAAATCCCTGGCCCTTGTTGCTTGCCTTGAAAGGTGGCGAAATGCAGCTCCTAAAGCACGTAAGAAAATGTTCACCCTCTTTGCTGTTTCTGGCATCTTTCCGGCAGTCTGCCAACATGGCCACATGTTATTCATCTGCAACATGATCTGCAGCAGCGAACTGTAAGTTGCTTTTTTGTATACCCAACTGAAACTCATTGTGCTAGCAGGATGAAATACCCACTTGCAATATTGAACAGGCTTCTAGATGTCTATGGATTTGACATCGGTGGAGCATACAATATTGCATATGGGTTTGGGAAAATTGTCCAGTGGAGCTCTCTCAGCAAGAAGGCAGCAGACTTCCATTACCAGGGTATCATTCTGGCGTTTCACGGCCACGCTCACAACCGAGGATGTCAGGTTAATTGGCACCCGATGTACATGGAAGGTACAGGCATTGAGGATTTCGAAGAATGCAAGCGCACTTTTTCAAAATCAAATGAACTAGCATCATGCACTTGTCTTGCAACACCTTTCCATCGTCACCAGAAAATCGAGCAACATTTTGCATTCCATGATTTGGACAAGCATGCCAAATTAGGTAAGTGTCAACCCCACCCTGAGAACTGACTAATCTGACATAATCCAGGCAATTTCATCTATCAAAACTATTGCCAGGCACTCACCTTGTTATGCGACAGCGAGGAGAAGCTTGCTGCTCTGTCATCCAGACTTGGCATGGGGCCCAACAACTATGAGTCATATCTTGTCCTTGAAAGGGAATATCTGCACAATCTGACAAAGGAACCCAATGATGTTCTTTAGACCGTTGATTATATGGAGGCCCTTCAGCGTCTCCAAGGAGCAAAGTAAGTAATGTTCAATCTCGATCATCTTTACCAGAATAAGAAAGAGACTAACTACTTCCAGGGATGCATCCGACCTTGTGAAGGCAAATTATGACCGACTTGATCATTACATTGTCCATGAAGGAATTACACAGAAGGAGATAAAGAATATTTGTACTCAATATGTGACTTCACACCAATGCTGGCTGGGTATTCAGGAAGAGGTGTGCAGGATTGAAGAGGTATTAGGCATTGAGGGCACGATGGATGTCCAACTCACCAGAATATCAAGACATGCTCACCGTTTTAAATATAGATGAGCACTCAACAAACTCAAATGCCTTCTCGTCCAACATATGTTTGAGCTAACAAAGCTTGGAATGAGTGGAGTTGGTAAGTAGTTATTCTCATGCAACAATGAGCTCACCTCAATGAACAACTAGGATATAAGCTGCATGAGGAAATAGGCAAGGCTCTCAGGACTTGCGCCACTGCCATTCAGCGAGTGCTGGATGAATATAACCGCCAAGCCGCACTTCTAAATCCGCCCTGGCCACCATTTTCTTGGTCGAAGGTCACCAAGCCTTTATCCCTCAGTGAATTTGACATTTGGCATGATGCGCATCAAGACATTCAACAGCTTCAGTGGGCACAACCCGCTCACCGCGAAGCCATAAATCACTATTTTCAGACAAAGCAGGCCAAGGATGAAATGAAGTGTCTCAATGTCGAGACACTTCGCCTACTGACAAATTTATATGATGATCATGTCGACTTCAACCATGCTATTTGGAGAGAACAGGACGTTAACCCTTACCTTGCTCATGAACTTGCGAAACGTTGGCAATATCAACAACAGATCAGTGACCGCATTGTTGGCCGCCTTATTCAGACTTCTTGCCTTGATGGTTTTACCAGGCAACTGAGACTTGGCCGTAGGATTGGCTGTGATCTGGGCTTACATGCAAATGTTCCCATACCATATTGGGCAGAAGGATTGGGCCTTGGACAACATTGTAATGGTGCAGAACGTGGTCCATGCAGGGCAAGGTGGAGAAGACAGCGGAGAGACAGATGAGGAGAATAGGCCTACTATGCCTATCGACGAATGCGAGCGCAAAGCCCTGGACTTAGTTGAATTCATGGACAATCTGGCAGTTGATGAATGAACTTTTGTTACATGTATAATTTGTATGCAGTACTTGGGAATCAATATAGTGTTCTATTTCACATCCTGCTCGTGTGCCAGTCAATTGTGCAATGTGTTGCGTGTTCAAGTATTCAAGCTTCAAGCACTATTCTTTGGAAGAGAAAGACATATGTACTACATGGTCTTATAATTATAAAAACAAGCCCAGTATCATTTCATACATTTTAGATACCTATATAATGAGATTAAGATATTCCTACACAATCCCCCAACAGTTATCCATGAATCTCTGGCTGTAGTTTTGCAAAGTTGAGTCACTACTTAGTCACATGTCACAACCATTTTGAACTCATCAATTAACCACAATCAGCAATCGCTCACTCAAAACTCTCAACTCTGAACCTCTTCACCACTACGATTATGCCCTGGCAAGGGTGGGGTATCCATGTGGACATTCAGGCTCCTCCTGGTGCGACGGATGAAGTCATGGCATGGCAAAATTTAAAATTTAACCCAGTCGGCCTATACGATTTATGAGGGCGACTTGGAGTTTTAGGAGATCAACGCGGTATTTTCACATAGCACCAGGATCATTTCTTAGCCAGTGATATTGCTTGGTTTGTTGCTGGGCGCCATGATGATGGGAACCATCACACTGAGTCCAACTCGTTCCACCTGATGTTCTTTGAGGCGCGTCTACAAACCTGCAGTGCACAAGAACGCTAGGCATTTTCAAAGAAATCCAGAGACCTCTTATTTGATATGGTATGTACATGTCGTCTCCTTCTTTGCTGGCTGCTATTGTACTAACATTTCTCTTACCTTCAGGCTACCATGTGGGATCGTGCAACTGGTGGAAGCACCATGATCTTGCACACCGATGGAACTACGGCACCAAACACGCCATTATTACCACATTTCATGAAGGCCGATGTTTATTTGCCACCTTCATTTCTCTGCAGCTTTCTGGAGTCCCATCCATCCATTGCTCACATTGTGCAAACATTCATTGAAGAGGTCGGCATTCCTACTGTCTCCAGGTGGAAGAAGGCAGTGGAGGCACTGGGTTGGACATTCACCAAGTCTGCATCGTGTCCGGCCCCCAATCCATTTTCTATGCCCCTCATCCATTCATCTACATCTTCGCATTACCACTTCCATGGTCGCCCCTTTGGGAATCTCGATATGTTACTATCGTATGATTCCAACACGTCAGTTGGTTCAGAAGCTACACTGATGGCTGGAGATCCCACAGAGCTTGAAGAGGACTTAAGCAGAACTAATGAGAGGCTTGCGGAAGCCATGGAAAAGGCGCGGATGTTTGAGAAGAAATTCAATGAGGTGTCATTGAAGATTTGCCATCTCACAGTTGAACTTATTACATGTCTACAGCCACTTACTCCTTCTCCCCTTTGTTGACTTCATCTGTTTCTACGGTATGCTCCATCCCTGAAATGCTACATAATACTGACTGCCCTTTCTTCGGCTAGCTGTCATCAGCTAAAGCCGGCTCTGAATCCCAAGCGTCAAGGCCAGCCCTTCCAGTGACTTAGTGCATCTAAGATGGGGGAGCGGACAGTGACAAAATCATGTTAGAGATGGGACAGCGGACGTCGGCCGACATTAGTATTGTAGTCGTTAAAGATGAATCGGCTGACATGATTACTGTAGTCGTTAAAGATGAATCGGCCGACATGAGTATTGTAGTCATAAATGATGAGTCGGCCTATGAGGACAATGAGAGTTTGTCATGGAAAATGGATCGGCCGATATTGAATTATCTCATCAAAGATGACTTGGCCGATATGTGACTTTCTCATTAGAGATGGGTTGGCCGACAATGTGTTTTCTTGTTGGAGATAGATCGGCCGACATTGTGTTTTCTCATTGAAGATGGATCGGCCGATATTTCACTTTCTCATTACAGATGGGTGGGCCGACATTGGGTTTTCTCATTGAAGATGGATCAGCTGATATTTCACTTTCTCATTAGAGATGGGTCGGCCGACATTGGGCTTTCTCATTGAAGATGGATCAGCCGATATGTGACTTCCTTGTTAGAGATGGGTTGGCCGACATTGAGTTTTCTCATTGGAGATGGATCAGCCAATATGTTACTTTCTCGTTAGAGATGGGTTGGCCAACATTGCATTATCCCATTGGAGATGGATCGGCCGATATGTCACTTTCTCATTAGAGATGGGTTGGCCGACATTGCAGATGGGTGGGCCGATATTGCATCATCCCATTGGAGATGGGTTGGCCGATATTGGGTTTTCTCATTGGAGATGGATCTGCCCCCATTGACTTGCTTCATTATAGATGGATCAGCCAACATTCTCATCATTGGGTTCTCTCATTAGAGATTGGTCGGCTCATATTCCAGTGTACCATTCAACCCTGATCAGCCGATATGGCATTTTCCTGTTGAACATGCAACACGTCTTGGCATTTAGAACAACTATTATAAGCTTCTGACAAACAGTTGTTGGCTTCGGTTGCAGTCTACATGTTTTGGTGTCTCATGTGCTTCCTATTCCCCCTTGGTTTACAGGAATGTAATGTTTAGTAGCTTGATTTTACAATTATAATACTACAATGCTATTATAACTGTACATAACCCTCTGTCCTTCACACTTAGTCTGTCTCCTTCCCGTTCTCCACAGTTTTGCATCGCCGGAGCAAATTCTCAACCTTCTGCATGGCACATTCTTGGAGGTGAAGAATGGCCACCGAGCGATGCATGTCCTGCAGTAGCAGGGATACTTGAATGCGATGGCCATTTGACAGCTGGCTCAGTGTCATGTCTGCCAATTCGTCGGCCTGGACATCCTGAATGAGTGGAGGAAGAGCGTCCCAAAGCTGTGAAGCCCTGGCCTCAATACTCCCCACCATTGGCGTGTCCGTCTCTACATGGACGGGAGGGCCAAATGATAACTCCTCCTCCTCATAGTCAGGATCTGTGGCGTCATCCTTGGCATCAGGGTACAGTGAGGAGACAGGGGGGCTGAAAGAGAACTCGTCGTCATCCTCGGAATCTGTGTACGGCGAGGAGACTGAGGGGCTGAAGGAGAAGGAGTCATCATTGTCCTGGACTTCACCCATGTCTATCTCCCCCTTCATCTGAGGAGGACTTGGTGAAGGCAAGTCCAGCTCTAATAAAAACGACCAGTCGTTCAGTGATCTACCTGTCAGTAAAGGTGAAAACTTACCCTGCACGGGCACCAGTGTGCCAAAATCGAACTCCTTGTCGGCTTCATCGTCAATGAGACTGTTTGACACTCCGGTGACACCCGAGATCCCAACGCCTATATACATATCCATATCAATTTAGAATCATTATGAAATGGTGCATTCTGACTCACTGAAAATCCAGCATCTGTCGGCCTGAGTGAAGCCGGCATCGGTATGTACCTCTGTTTGGGTAAGCAGATTATTGAAGTCGCTACCTTCAGAATCGAGGTCCATGAGGGTGTCATTGCCATGGTTAGGGTCCCAAGGTTGAGAGCTGGGACTGGAGTGATGAGGTCCACCCCAGGAGAAAATGTCATCCAAATGGGACTCGATGTGCACTTCACGAGGTTTAGCATCATCATGAAAGAGAGGATCTCAAGAGGCTTACTGAAATTATGAATGTCTGGACTGGCCTCGAACTCTAACCCAGTCATGTTTGAGTCCGAGTCGTCGTCCAGGTCGAAATAAACGTGTTTTGGAGCTGATACAACATCGGCTGATGATGTTTGACATCAGCTGAATAAATTCAGTGATATAATAGGGCCTTACGGAGAGCTGTTGAGGTAGACCGATGTTCCTCCATTGCATAGATAAAATAACTAGTAGTACGCAGCGATGACAAGTTGTAATAAGTGTAACGGTGAATCGGTTACGTGGTCTGAAGTTGATTTATTTTCTTGCCGCTTGTTTCTCCCTTTCTCAGCACTCTCACATTAACCTCAAAAACTACCCACTCAGACCTTAGAACTCAACAAAACTGACATGGCCCGCACTCACACCACTGGACGACACGATCTCGCAGATGCTGCGGTGGCAGAAAACCAGAAAATGCTACACATATATGCAAACCGATGGAGGGAGGCAGTCAAGGCTGGTCACAATGCTATGGACGAGTTGAAGGATGAGAGCTCGGACCACCTGTTGAGGGAGCTGGTATGTAACAAAATCGGTGTCTTTCAGAACTGTAACTGACCTCAACTTTAGAGAGTGGTGATGGCCGTTATCAAGGAAACGTCCACTTGGTACCAGCTGTGCATGTACCAAAGATTCTCCTCAGTGTCCGGTTGGCCTGCAGCCACGCGGTCAAACACAACACCCAGGTCGACATCGACTCTATCTCCCATCATGATAGGTGGATTTTGGAAGACCCACGCTATCGGGCTCATTCAGAAACACTGACTTTCGAACCTAGCAGTCCAAGATGGTGGGAAGGCGGCTCATTGACAAGTCGGTCAGTCTCACACGCCCCGGAAAGCCGTGACGTGACAATCGCCATCAAGGTCAAGCCAGAGGATGTGGCGGAGGTTTGGCAAGAGAAGGAGAAGGCTGGGAAGGAAAAGAAGAAAGAGAAGAAAGAGAAAGAAAGGGTTGTTGAGGCCAAGGTCAGGCGACGACAGCCACCAACATCGTACAGGGCGGGATTTACACTGATGAAAATGGCTCCGGTGCCCTCAGCCAAGTCGAGGGGGAAGCAGAGGGCTGTCAAGTCACCCGAACCAGCTTCGGGAGGAGTGAAGAGGAAAGCCACCGACAAGGAGGAGGAGGAGGAGGACCCCAGCCAAGTGTCAAGGACAACAAAACGGCCGACAGTGGTGAAGAGAGGAGCAGGGAATAAAGGCAGAGAGAAAGCGAAGAGGGCGATTGACGATGAGGATGAGAGGCAAGCAAAGAAGGCCAGGACGCAAGCCTCGACGACAGCCACCCAGGATGCCGAGGTCAAAGAAGCCGTCATGGGTCCCTGTCCCTGCTGCGAACGACTGGAGCTGTGATGCATCAGCAACCCGGGGCAGACATGCGAGGCCTGCCACGGGAGCAAGGTCAAATGCCCCCTCTTCCAATGTCAGGTGAAGACGAAGGCCGACCCCCGCCGCAGCGTCAGGCCCACCACACTGGCGCAAGCGGCCACCGATGACAACGACGAGGAGCCGGAGACGTTCGACTTCCCCATTGCCGACGTTGACAGTCCCCCCTCTCCCCTGCGTCCTGGTCGGTCAAGGTCGAGGGCCCATACACCCAAGCCGTCAATGTCTTCTAGTCAGCCCCCCATGACCAAAACACAGGCACCGAGGAAGAAGTTGGCTCAGACGCCTCGGTCGGCCACGCCGGGACCTTCAAAGCGGAAGGCCAAGGCCAAGACACAGGAGACGCAACAGGACGCATCTGGTGAGTGCCGAGTTATGTACTGATCTTCAAGGTAACTGACACAAATGTCATAGAATTCCACATCATGATGCGGCCGGTGAGTGACTTCGCCCAGTACCTGCATCCCACCGATGTCGCAGTACTCCAGGAGGAGGTCACTGTACCATCGATGGTGGCCAGAATCAGGTATCTGGAAGCTCAGCTATCGGCAATGCAATGAGCATACGAGGCGCTCTGACAATTTGTGATGACGAAACCCTGGGACGGTGAGGGGGAACAGACGGTTGAAGAACCCTCCGTCATCATGGAGTCGTTTGGCTTCGCTCTGCTGCCACTAGAGGGAGATATGGCGGTGCGCAAGAAAACGAGGGAGGTTGGAGTGGGGTCCGAGGTTGAGAGAGACGATGAAGTTGTGGCAGAGGCCTCAATGCAGGAGCCAACACCTCTACTAGCTGTTGACACTGCTGACACAATGTCGGCCAACAATTTACACCCAGCCCAGGGGCACACACTCCCCCCTTCCGCAGCGACACCATCAAAGTACACACCGGAGCGTGATGCACCAATGTGGGGGTTTTTCCCCCCTCACTTTTCCCCATCTCCCACCACTTCAAGGCCGTTCATCCAGACTGACCAGGACGGTTGGCTACCGAGGCCGAGCAGCCCACAGTATCCACCGCGCTGACCAAGGAGGCAATCAGCGGAGTGACCAAAGTCACTGACAAGCAGGAGGAGATAGATGTTGATGAAGTCACACCGAAGGTTGAGATGGGTGAAGGAGTCAAGGAGTCAAAGGAGGGGATGGAAGCTGATGAAGGCATCAAGATCGGTACGATGCTGACCGAGGAGGCAATTGGCGGAGTGACCAAAGTCACCGACAAGCAGGAGGAGACAATTGTCAATGAAGTCACGCTGAAGGTTGAGATGGGCGAAGGAGTCGAGGAGTCAAAGGAGGGAATGAAAGCCGATGAAGACATCAAGATTGGTACCATCACCGATGCTGAGGCTGGAGCAGAGGCTGCCATTGCCACCACCACGTCATCACCAGCGGCGCTCGTTTCCACTCCGACTGGCATTCAGGCCGACGCGTCGACAAGTGACAAATTAGCATTGGAAGCAGGGGAGATCAAAGAGTAGGGTGGGCATGAGGTTTGGCATCCACCGGTCGGCCCAAAGAAATGTTTTTATTTGTGATTGTTTTATTTGTGATTGACTTTGTCTCTTTTCTTTGTATATCTATATAAAATATCATTCCTTGCTTGAAGGAATCAGGACTGGCATTGAGTAAATATTAAGGTCCGAGACATCTTTCCCCACAGAAGTATTCTGAAGTCGGAAATGTCTGAGATTGGGATTACCCAGATGGGCCAAGCATTGACGGAGGGACAACATTATTATTAATTACACCTTCCAAGGCATGCATGCAATGCATACTCTAAATATGCTTCATCCTCTTCAGTGCCAGTGTGGGTACATCAGTGGCCTCAGCAATGACAGGAAGATGAATTTCCATTGCCAACTTGCGCTTCACTCTGAGCCGAGACTTGCCTACACTAACCTCCTTCACCTAACTCGTTATGGATCTCGTGTTCACCCTCTCATTTGCCCAATGAGAATATGGACCCTGAGAGGCCGAACCGAGTAGCTCAATTGTCGGCTCGGCTGCCATTGGCGTGGCCATTATCAGCGTCCTGTACCGACCGGTGAGCATCTGAGGATGGAGTTGGGCCTGAGGACCATCACCCATTGCATGTTGCCCCTTGACATATTCTGTTCTTAGAAGCTCCATCATTCTAGTGAATATCACCTTAGCCTTGACATCCTGCACCATGACCCAGCCTTGAAGAACCATCAACTGCACCGAGTCGTCCATGTCGTCATGGTCCCGAACCTGATATATCCAGATCAGTTCCTGTATGATCATTCCAATTCCCAACATCCATAGCTCTACAGTCACATGATTCATCGTTGCCTTATGACCATCAGTCAGATGGGGTGCCGATAGGAACCAGCCGATAATCTTTTTCCAGGTGTCAAGGTTTTCAAACATCTTCGTCGGCGGGCGATTGTCGGCATAGGACCAAGTTAGCCATCTCGGCTTGTCCTTCAGGCGCAAGACTCTTGTGACGACCGATGGCTGTGGGGAAAGTGTAAGGAATTGGTTTTACCCTATTCCTTCATTTATTCCCTATTTTACCTTAATTACCGGTTTCGGCATATATACTCTTTATTTACATGTATTTACAGAAACTATACTTTAACTCGTACCATACACCAGTAGCACAACCTATCTAAACGGACAGGTACTGTGCATCTGGTGAACTGAGTTTAAGGTAGTTTATAGAAAGACTGTTAGCACAGTTGTTTAAGAATAGAAATTGTCACAAAAGGACCCGGTAGACTTGCAAAGCTCTTTGAAGATCCACAAGGGCCAGGACAATTGAGATCCGAGACAAATAGGACGCATTGCTCGTCGCCTCGCTTGGGGCCTTATCACAGAGTGGGGGAGTAATGATGCCATCCTGCAACTCGGTCTCGGTCATCAAGATTGGCATGGACTCATTCCATGCTGCTGGTATTACTTTCTCTACCATGCCTGGTCCCACCTGATTACCGTTGGTGATGTTGATAGTTGATTTTACTCTTGGCTTTGGTTTAGGCCTTGTCTGTCAATACACTGGGACCGGCCTCATCTGGCCTGTAGCCGATGGCAGTCGGCCTCGGCTTTGATGTGGGCAGGTGTGTTTTCTGTCCATCTGCCAGGCTTACTGTCAACATCAGACTCAGCTTTTGGATGACCAACAAACCTAGGCTGATGACAGCTCTCCCTTCTTCTGCTCGCTTCTTCTGTGGTAAATTCTCCTCATCCAACACATCACAAGTGGTATATATGAGGGCCTTGAAGGCATCTGACCTGTCACCTGGCCATGTCATCCACCGATCAAATGCTTCATGATAGTCCTTTTTCAGTTCGAAGTGTTCAGACAAGTCTCGGTATATCAAGCCGATCCCGAGAGTCCACATCTGGATGACATCATAGCCGAATGATGCCTGGCCGTTGTCCAAGAGGTGAGGAGCCCAGAGAAACCAGTTGATCGTGTTGGTGAACCTTTCAAGATCACCGCCATCAAATGAATCTGGCACCGATGGCTGGTCATACTCCCATGACAGCCACTGGGGTTGGTTCTCCATCGGCTCGCAGACTTGTGTTCCCTCGGGCTACATGGAATACATGGTTAATATTGGCATGAGCATCATGGCCTGGGATGGTTTGACCGACCTCATATATCTCCAATCTTTCAATCAAGTCTTGCCACCATGATGTCGAACACAATGTCCGAAGGAAATCGAATTTATTTGCTGCCTGAGCTGGGACAATTCCAGTAGGCAGTATGAGGGACCCATCATGAAATGTTTCTACAGTAGGATGATTAGCAAGATCTTTCATCACAAACTGTCCGATAATACATACTTCGTGTTGCAGCTTGGACATGTCTCGGCGGAGCCATTGCCAAGGCTGGACCACCGACAATGGAGAAGTTGTGTTCCTCATCATCTTCCGACTGATTGTCATTATCAGACGACATGGGATCCTGCATACCATCATCCGATGACATTTCATGGCCAAATGTCACCTTTCCTTTCCCCTTTACATCCTCCCTTATGCTGTCATGCCCTGTGCCCGCAGACTCTTTCCCAGGCCAAACTACCTTCCGGTTCTGGTTGACACTCGGCTTTTCTGGCAACAGCTGTGTCGGGATCCGTGTCAGTGCCAGTGCCGGTGTCGGCATAGGTGTTGGTGTTGGTGTTGGTCGTGGTGTTGGTTTTCTGTTGAGCTTCGGCTTGGGGGTAAATTGCGACGCAATACCGACACTGCCGTCCTCATCAATAATATTTTCCTCTGGTACCGCTCTTTGTTTTCCCTCCCTCCTCTCGGTCGGTATCGGCATCAGTACCACTTTGAATCTCGCTGTGCCTGTTGATTTCTTCTGTGGCTTCATTTGGGTGTTTGATGGCAGAGCGGTGTCACTTCCCTCCTGATCGGTTGTCTCTTCCTCTGACAGCACTTTCTGTTTCCCCTTCTTCTTCTCAACCTTTGACGACCCAGCTTCTGCTGTTGATCGATGAGGCTTTCTATTTCCCTTCTCAAGGTCCTTCACCTGGAATCCGCTGAACTAGAACAGTACCATCTTCACAAGCTTCCTGTCTTGCCAATGATCAATCACTCTCCTGACATGTTGGCCAGCCATCTTGGATGGCTCTCCAAGCTTCACATCTTCAGGCAGGAACTCCTTGTCAATCAGGGAGTTGATATCATCGGTTATTGCCACCCAGGGCACTGTTGCCTTTGCATGCCCAGAACCAAACCCTGTAGATTGGACAACCTTGAGATAATCAGCTTCAGACATCATGTTCAAACTCACTATAGTGAGCTGTGAGATACACCCAGATAAAGTCCTTCTGCCAGGCTAAACTCGGCATGTTCTCCCTGTCCAAGTGGGGCAGCCGAGGGGCACCATGCCTATTGGACTGCAAGACAATCTGTTCCCGATGTTTCCTCATCGGTCAGGAATCATTGGATTCATCTCCCGAGTCCCTGTCGGCATGGTCTTCATCTGTCATTATCAAGGCGTTACCTTCCGCACAAGCCTAACCGACTGATGGAACTCACTGAAATATGACTGGGCATATCTTGTCCAGTGCCTCATCAGGCCGGCCTCCATCTCCCACTTTGGATACGCCTCGGCAAAGGCTGGGTGGTCGGGATTGTCTCCAAATTCATGACTGGTATGTCTGTTAGCTATCCAGTGATATCCTACATATAGGGCTACTCACGACGTGAATGAGACTGTGCCAGATGTGTCCGTATGAGCACTCAGCACGAGGATCTTCATGCCGAGCTCTTGGTGCATCTGGGTTGAGAACTCCTTCATGTATTTTCAGCCGTACTTCTCAGTGGCCCTATACAAGTTCATGTTGTTTAGTTATATCTGTTATCTTGGCCTCTGGAAACTTACATGGCCTGAATCTATTTTGGCGGCATCTTCTCATTCCATTCCCGAGCGGTATCCTCATATTTCCGTAATTCGGCTTGTGTGAGGGAATCACACACCATCTTCAGGCCAGGTTGATACTTGGCGAAATACGCTGATGTCCCAGGAACGGCTCCCAAAAGATTTCGGACCTCATCCTCTAGCTGCTCCTTTCGCTCATAGGCCACCACATGTCGGTATGAAAATTTCTGTGTTTTCACCAACTTCTTTTCCTTCCTCTGTCATCCATTATTGTACATCCATGTTTTTACTCTCTGAGTAGTATGATCAGTGACAGAGTCTGCTGAGTGAACAATCCATTACTCACCTTCTGAAGTTCTTTCCTTTGCGGCTTTGTCAAGTTCGGCTTTTCAGCCAGTATTGCATGGGCAGCTTTTTTTATGATGTTGTGCTTGTTGGACTTGGAAGCTTTCTGGAACTCAACCATGAAGCCTTTAATAACTGTGACTTGGTCCTTGGTGAAAATGGTGGAAGGCATGACTGGATGAGTTTTTTTTTTCTGGAAGTGAGTGCGACAATTGGTAAAATTTGGTGGTACTAGTTACAGGTGCCTTCAAACTAAATATCAATGGCAACATATTACCAGCAGCGAGTCTCTATCCAAAAGTAGACAGCCGGTGAGATGTTCTACACTGAGGAATTTCCATAATGGGCCTTCCTCTTGTATTATCGCCATGCAATTTCCTTAATTAGACTGCAGAATGGCCTCCACTCAGCCCGCTGTGCCGATTTAGCTGTGTAAAGGTACATTCAGTCATAATAGAAAGGCATCCGAGCAATCCAATACCTCTGCTCCATCTGCCATCATGGTGAAACACCACAAGAGAAAGGCCATTAACACTGTGCAAAGGGTAACATGGGTTGATAAAATTACTAGTGGGGGTGTATCAACTAGACAGGTTTCTGTACATTCTCCAAAACTTGCTCGTATTTCTACATCAAATACCCCCTCAGCATCTACTGACAGTAGGAGCATCCATGCAACTGGGGAACCCATTGCAATGGAACCCTTGAAGTTGCCCAAGTCTTTAGTGAGTACACCCATGTCCTGTTATCTTCAAACTCAAGGTAACTCATGAAACAATTATATTTAGAATCAGAATAATATCCTGATGGAATGGTTGCCCAAGAGGTCAACTTATCTTCATGAGTTGATCTCACTCTCTGCACCACCAGAGACTGATGCCTGTCAGACATGTCACATGGATAATGCTGTCTGGAGGTGTCTGGATTGTATGGGTCGCCCTGTAGAATGCACAGCCTGCTGTCGAGCCTCTCATGCCAAACACCCATTTCATCGTGTTGAGCAATGGACAGGTGAATTCTTCAAGCCTGCCTGGCTTGCTGAAGTGGGAGTGGAGATCTACCTTGGTCATGGTGGAGCTCTCTGTGCAATTGAAGCTGAGCTCAATCCTCTGGAGGACTTTGATGATATGGATGTTGATCACAATGAAGACTCAGATTGGGAGGATGGCGATGAGCCAGTACAGACACCACACCCCTTGAGGGCATTCAGTGATACTGTCAACATTCTGGCAACATCTCAACAGGCTGTCTCCATGCTGTGCATTGTGGATCGTTCCGGGATTCACCATCTGCCAGTCAGATGGTGTAGGTGTCTTGGCCATGCTTCTGACGACAGTCAACTATTCTCCATGGGCCTCTTTCCAGCCAGCTTTAAACAGATTAAAACTGCATTTATATTCCAAGTGCTCGATGACTTCCGTATTGATAATCCGGAATGCAAAACCGCGGCTTTCAACTTCTACCGGAAGCTGAGAAGAATCACATCCAATGCCTTTCCTGATTCCATTAAGGTATGTATTCAATGTCATATTTCAGTCCATATGTCTCAGTCATACATTAATGTGGGTGCAGGATCGATACCAGGAGCTTATGAGAGTTTCCTGACAATGGAGAGACCTGAAGTATCAGAAATGGCATGGTTTCGGTCATGAGAGTGCCGAAGAGACCGACAGGGGTCTGGCCCTGTTCTGCCCGACATGTCTTCAACCTGGCATAAACATCCCCGATAACTGGCAGGCCGACAAAAATACATGGCTCTACAGTAGAACGACGACACTTGATGGCAACTTCGAAATGAACAAGTTGAAGAGCAGAAATCCTCATGATGATGTCTTCCTCTCGGACGGAACGGCCTTTCTGGTTGGACGGCAAAGATATTACGCCCACTTAGAAATAGCAAAGGAAATAAAGGAAAAATCGAGCTGCAATCAACACCGAGCGGTCAAAGATGGTGACCTGAACCGACAAAACCTAGAGTTTACTGGGATTGGTGTGTCGGCATGCACTTGGCATGGTTGTTGGGTCCCTCACAGTGTCATAGACTTCCAGAAGGGTGAGAGGTAAATATTGGCCCATTGTTGTAATGCCAACGCATAATTAATTGCTCACAACCTGTTCGGTAGGCAAATGAACATGGACTATAGTCTGTGTCAGACCTTAGGCCAGCTCAGTGGGATAAAGACAGTGATCGTGCTGTATGACATTATGTGTCAGTATTGGATAAATCTTGGCAAGAGGGTAAGTGTCAGGGCGACACCAAATACAACTAAGTACTGGCCTTCCCTTAAAGATACAAGACTAGAAAA
>QLPF01001047.1:0-114736 GCA_003314045.1 Hygrophorus pudorinus
GCTCCTTGGACATGCCGACGGGACGTTTAGCTTTAGATATACTGGTATTGTTTGTTTCGCTCCGGGAGGTGACTGATTCTGAGGCCCCATCTGGGTCTGGCAGATCTTTTCTCGCTACGAGAATCTGGTCATCATCCCAAGATTCGTCGTATTCCTCCAGAGGTCGATAAAAGGGAGCTAGCCTTCGCGTACAGATTAACTGAGCAACTGTGGGATGATTCCAATCTCTAGGACCAGTGTAAACGCCCTGAGGCGTGAGATGGCCGTAATCGACAGATTCGTCGTGGTGGCCACGACCCGAGGAAGAAGTGCTGTTACCCATTTTCCTTAACAGAAAGCCTTGGGTTCAATTATTGCTTTCGCGAGAAAGAGTCGGTGATTGACAGAAGCCCATAACCGTACCTTTGCACATATTTGCCAAGTGGCTTATATATTCCGGCGATGCAGCTCAACCTTTGAGAATTTATTTTCACGTCCTACTTATGTACAGGCTGCTGCCAGTCCGACAAATGAACAACCTCCAATTTTAAAATGGAATTTACAACCGTGGGCCGTTCCCTTTGAATTTTTTTAATGTTCAGTACAGTATCGCCACGTCAGCTTCAGCCCACGTGATCTTTAAAATTCCCTGGCACCTGTGAGACTCTCAGGCTACTCACCGTCGTTTGAACCGTCATGGACACTCCTTGGACAAAATCTCCAGAGCATATACTAGAGCACTTTCGTGTTGACTCTACCCGAGGCCTCACTTCGGATCAGGCTGCTAAACACTCTGAGCTCTACGGAAAGAATGGTATCTGTCCTTTTTTTAAGCTGAAATATTTCATCTGACGCGTCTGGCTTCTCAGAATTGCCCGAAGACCCTTCCACACCTATCTGGTCCTTGATTCTGGAACAGTTTAAGGATCAACTGGTCCTTATACTTCTGGCTTCCGCAGTCATATCCTTTATTCTGGCTCTTTTGGATGACTCTGAAAGCTATAGTTTCGGTGGTGCCTTCGTAGAACCGCTCGTCATTTTGCTCATCCTCGTCGCAAACGCCACGGTCGGTGTTATTCAAGAGACGAATGCCGAGCAAGCGATTGATGTGAGTATTATTGCGACGATAAAATCTTCTCCCTTTACATGTTATGTAGGCTTTAAAAGAATACTCTCCCGACGAAGCCAAAGTACTCCGTTCGGGTCAGATAAGTCGTATACACGCTTCTGAACTAGTGCCAGGTGATATCATCTCGGTTGCTGTGGGAGACAAGATCCCTGCAGATTGCAGAATAATTTCTGTCTCCTCTAGTAGTTTCCGAATCGACCAGGCCATCCTTACCGGCGAAAGCACAAGTGTCAACAAGTCTGTGAAGATTGTTTCTGACCTCAAGGCCGTCAAACAAGACATGACGAATATGCTCTTCTCCGTGGGTCTTCACCTTCCAAAGTCGGGTCCCGATACTTATCCGTCAATTAAAAGGGTACAACTGTCGTAAATGGTACCGCAAGAGCTGTCGTCGTTTTCACCGGACAACGCACAGCAATCGGTGACATCCATAAGTCCATCACTTCACAAATCAGTGAAAAGACGCCACTTAAACGGAAGCTTGATGACTTTGGCGACATGTTGGCCAAGGTTATAACTGTAATATGCGTACTCGTCTGGCTTGTGAACTTCCGTCACTTCTGGGATCCCGCTCATCATGGAGCACTCAAAGGCGCGATTTACTACTTCAAAATTGCTGTGGCTTTAGCGGTGGCTGCTATTCCTGAAGGTCTCGCTGCTGTAATAACAGCTTGTTTGGCACTGGGTACCAAGAAGATGGCCCAAAAGAATGCGATTGTCAGGAATCTGCCCAGCGTTGAGACTTTAGGATGCACAAACGTCATCTGTTCTGATAAGACGGGTACTTTGACAACGAATCAGATGAGCGTTTCGAAGGTGCTTTTTTTCTTAGCGTCCTGTCCTCGGAAATTGATATTACTTTGATGCAGTTCCTCGTCATTGACGCGAACACCAGAACACCGCGAGAGTACGTGGTCGAAGGCAGTACCTTCTCGCCTTACGGGTTGGTGAAGTCTGCTGATGGCAAAGAAGCCTCTGCTGAACTCCAGTCAGAGCCTATACAACGATTGGCAGAAATTAGCTCTATTTGCAACGATGCCAAGATCCTCTACCATGTGGTAAGATGTTCAGGTACGTGGTATGAATTTACGCTAATATCTTCACAACGTTATAGGACAAGGATTCTTACGCAAATGTTGGGGAACCCACCGAGGCTGCACTCAAGGTCCTCGCAGAGAAAATCGGATGCCGAGATGCTGATATATCCAAGTCACTTGCAACACTTTCTCCCACCGTCCGGGCTAATGCTGTCAATGAGTTTTACGAACGGACAATTCCTCGCCTCCTTACCTTCGAATTTTCGCGCGACCGCAAGATGATGTCTGTTCTTGTCAAGTTGAACGGCACAGGCGCCCTCTTTGTGAAAGGAGCCCCAGAGTCCGTCCTTGAGCGTTGCACATCAGCCCAAGTACAGGGTGAAACCATCTTGTTTACCTCCGATCTTCGAAATAGCATACTCGAAAGAACGGTTTCTTATGGTAAAGGTGGTCTGCGTACCCTCGCTCTTGCATATGTCAATGTACAAGACATAGACTCTGCACATTATCAATCAGAGAGCACCAAGGACTACTCTCGATTCGAGCAAAACCTTACCTTTGTCTCGCTCGTGGGTATGCTCGACCCTCCCCGTCCCGAGGTGCGGATGGCAGTGGCGAACTGTAAGGCTGCCGGGATTCGTGTTGTCTGCATCACAGGGGATAACAAAGGCACAGCCGAGACTATCTGTAGGCAGATCGGGATATTTGACGAGGATGAGGATTTGACTGGGAAGAGTTACACTGGACGGGAGCTTGATGAACTCACCCATGAGGAGAAGGTTGCGGCAGTACAGAGGGCGAGTTTGTTCACACGGACGGAACCAGGGCACAAGAGCCAGCTTGTTGATTTGTTGCAGGGTCTGGGTTTGGTAGTGGCTATGGTAAATTTCATTCTAATTCGTTGACCAAAGCGAGTTTGTTGACACACACAGACGGGAGACGGTGTAAATGACGCACCAGCGCTGAAGAAGGCTGACATCGGCGTCGCAATGGGAAGCGGCACTGATGTTGCCAAATTGGCGGCAGATATGGTCCTGGCTGATTCAAACTTCGCAACAATAGAGAAAGCCGTCGCAGAAGGTAGACTTATTTATAACAACACAAAGCAGTTTATCCGATACCTCAGTGCGTATTTCTCTGTTATGATTTGCCTTTCAGCTGTACTGAGCGAATGCAATGTCAGTTTCGTCCAATATCGGCGAAGTCGTTAGGCAAGGAAATATAACGGCCTCTCTCTAAAGGCCGGCGCTGATGAATTGAATTAGTATTTTCTTGACAGTCCTTTTGGGCATGCCGGAAGCCTTAATTCCGGTGCAATTACTATGGGTCAACCTGGTAACGGATAGTTTACCAGCAACTGCCCTTGGATTCAATCCACCAGACCACTCCATCATGCGCTTGCCTCCACGAAATAGCCGTGAACCTCTAGTGGGTAAATGGTTGTTCTTCCGGTATATGGTCGTCGGCATCTATGTCGGTTGTGCGACTGTATTTGGATACGCGTGGTGGTTTATCTATTACGCTGGTGGACCACAGATATCTTTCTATCAACTTGTATGTTCTTCCGCACATTGATGCTTCTTGCTCTCATACTCCAACAGACTCACTTCCATCAATGTTCATCGTTGTTCCCCGAAATTGGTTGTGAAATGTTTACGAACATAATGGCGCATCGGGCTACGACTATGAGTCTATCGATCTTGGTGACGGTGGAGATGTTTAACGCCATGAATTCATTATCCGAGAACGAGAGCTTGTTTGTGTTGCCTGTGTGGAAAAACCCGTTTCTCGTCGGTGCCATCGCACTTAGCATGGCTCTCCATTTCATGATTTTATACGTGCCATTTTTCACCGTAAGCTGTTACCATATTTTAGTGACATCCGCTTACTAGTGTTGTTGACAGACATTGTTTCAAATTACTCCGCTCAACTGGATTGAGTGGAAGGCTGTATTGTGCCTCAGCTTGCCGGTGTTGGTGATTGACGAGATCTTGAAGTTTACCTCGGTGTGTGACTTGGCTAGCAAACTGTGCAGGGCGTTGACTGAGTTCATAGGCAACCTTCATTGACCCACCGTCAAGAATAAAGGTAGTCTAACCGCCGTGATTAAGTAATTGTTTTTTCCGCCGCTTAATAAAATATTTTTGAAAACGGGTGTTCTTGCAATCAACTACCAGAATATTTCAGTTTGTGCCAGTCGCCTTTCGACGAAACCACGGTCTCTACAACATGCGCGTCTTTACCTGCTTCTTTGTCTTCCTGTCTCTTCTTCTAGCAACAGCCGCCGAGCCCCACGCGCCTTCCAGTGCTACTAGAAAGCGCCATGCTGGTAGAATTCTCGAAATCAATGCCACTACCCATCGTCTAGAAAAGCGATTTGATAATGCACGATTTTCATTCTATGATGCTGGACTTGGTTCTTGTGGGAAGGTCAACTCGCCGAACGATTTTGTGAGTGCCGCAGTATAGTTCCTGAACTTTTTCTGATGATTTTCAGATCGTGGCATTAAACTCTGCTGTAAGTTGAAGTGTATCTCACCAGCATGACTTCTAACGCGTTTCTGTAGCAATACGATAGCGGATCATATTGCTTTCAGATGATCACGATCTCATACGGGGGGAAAACCACGCAGGCTCAAGTTACGGATCGGGTCAGTCCTCGCTGTAGACCTATTGACTGCTCATCTCACACGAATAGATCCGTGTTTAGTGCCCCGGATGTCCCTACGAAGGCCTTGATTTCTCTAGAGGCTTATTCGACTTCTTCTCCTCTGAAGATGCAGGAATCATCTACGGCGCATGGTCATTTGGCAGTGGAGAACCTGCCCCTTCGCCCCAGCCCAAACCGAAGCCTACTAGCACTTGGGAAGCCCCTTCTTCCACTTGGACTCCAGCTACTACGTCGTCACCATCACCGTCACCGTCGCCTTCTAGCTCTTCTGCCTCTAGCAGCACCAGCACCAGCACCAGCACCAGCACCAGCAGCACCTTGTCCACAGCCGCTAGTGTAGCGGCGAGCACCTCATCACCATCGCCGAGTGCCGCAACCTCCACCACGACATCTAATGCGACAGTCGAGACTGCCGGTGCCATGCCGGATTCTGAGGCTGGGAACAATCTCAATCAACTCAATTTGGCTATGGTTGGGATGGCGGGGATCGTTGCATCTGGTTCCAAGGTTATATAAAAGACACGTATACAAATTTTCAAAGTATTTTAATAGGGTTTTATTTAATTTTATGTGAGCGTGAGAATTCAGGTGATGGTGTCAGGCCTGATGGCAGGATCAGTGCCTTTCATCTTCAAGCTTCAAGCCTCACGCCAACCGCTCCTTCAACGAGGCATCAACGGCCTTCCACTCGTTCTCATTACGTTCTTTTAACTGTCACTACCACGACAAATGCAATTCTTTACATTATTCTTTGGCCTTTCGGCGCTGTCTCTCGCTTTGGCTGAACCCCACGGTTTTTCCAATTCTCATCGGCACCGTGATATTGCCCAGCGGTCAAAAGGGGATGTTCAGCTGCATAAGCGATTTGATAGTGCTAGATGGACTTTCTACGATGTCGGACTGTTAGTCTCGTGCACTCCAATCACCAAAAATGTTATCATATTGATCGTCGTTGTAGGGGTGCTTGCGGGAAAACGAACGTACCAAGTGACTTTGTGAGTCCCGATAACATATCCTAAATATGTGGCGTTGAATTTCTGCGTAATCAGATTGTTGCCTTGAACAGTGCCGTGAGTTGATTAGTGAAATCTAGACGCAGATCACTGACCTTGAGCTCTCCTTAGCAATTTGGGGGTGGTTTTCCTGGTCCCTATTGTTTCCAGACGATAACTATGGTATACAATGGGAAAACTACACAGGCCACTGTTATGGATGAGGTTTGTCTACTTGACTCAATCTGTGTAAACCTTCTTACACCTACCTTGTAGTGCCCGGGCTGTCCCTACATGGGCCTGGACTTGTCCCGGGGTCTTTTTGATTTCTTCGCTCCGGAAAGCGAAGGCGTTATCTATGGTACCTGGTTTTTCGGCGGCGGGAACAGCCCTAAGCCTACCCCCACCCCCACCCCCACCCCTACTCCTACTCCTACCCCTGCCCCGCCCAACCCCACACCTACGCCAACGAGCACTCACACCACGCACTCTACTACCCCCACGCCTACCCAACACCAAACTTCCAGTAGCCCCAGTAGTTCCAGTAGTTCCAGCAGTTCCAGCAGTTCCACCTCGACCAGCTCGACCACCTCCCACACCCCGACCCCCAAGACGTCATCTAGCGTCACTTCCACGACTTCTTCTAGCCCCACTGCTACCCCTACCGGCCTTCAGAACCTCTACGGGATAAATCAGGCTGTCATTGGCTTAGCGGGCATCGTCGTTGCCGGCGAGAACATCGCCTGAAGCACATCGATAATAGTGGGTGGGTCGCGGGACTGGCTTCTCGAAAGGTTAAGCGAGTTTAGATTTTCTCGTTACCTTCTGTTCGCCCACCCCTCCGTCTATTTTCCTTACGTTATGCTGCGTATTCCCCGATAATATAAGGATATCGATGTCAGTTCTCCAAGATGGTAGTTATTATATACCCCTCGCTCGTTTCTGAGCATATCACGTTGACATCTTTACATACATGATCTTATTGGTGGAGCAAATTATCAACCAACATGAAAAACTAAAATCATGGCCGTCACAAACCATATAAGGACGAACGAAGGGCAAAACATGGAAACATCGAGAATGAGAATGCCGCTTCGTTTAAATCATTGAAAGCAGTTAACTAGAAACACCTGCAAGCCATTCCGCTTAACCCACTTGAGGGAAGCAGGATTTCCCTTGGTCCTAATATCCTTGATCAGTGCCATCCTGTTCGGGTGCATTACGCTTTGAAGCGCTGCTTGACCTTGGTCGCGCACGGCAAGGTACTCCCGGATGTTGAGAAACGCCCTGGATTTGAGTAGCGCTTCGGCTGCTTTCAGAGAGCTAGGTATGATTGGCGTGTAAGAGGCGAGGCCGAGTTCTATGATAAGGGATTGTAACAACGTGAGGCGGCAAACAGAGTTCTTCGCCTCCGGGTTGGTAAGGAAGCTAACATAAGGCAATCAGCGGAAATAATAAAACACATGAGGTGTAACCAGAACGCACGAGGTTATGTATTTCACGGCTTGCTCATGTATGGTCATCGTTCCAATTTCCTCACCATTGTCCGACGCATTCTCGGAAATATCATCTACAATCGGCCGGGAGCCGAGTCCTGTGACGGTTGCAGCACGGAATGTAACTGCAGACTTCTTTAGCTTCTTCGCCTTGTACTTTGAAACGGGGTTGGATCTAACTGTCGACAAGACTCGATCGTGATTCGGGGATGCGGCCGGGGATGGGTAGGACTTGCTGGCGCTTGCATGAACGGAAGTAGGCCCCTGCCTCTTCTTCTTTTTGTTCATGACAGCTAATGACGTAGTACGAATTGAGGTTTTCCTCTGCCCATCTGCGCGGCCAATCGAGGGGGTCTTCGCTGAAGTACCCCTAGTCGGGAACTCGTTCAAGGCAAGTCTCGACAACCGGGAGACCAAGACTTCTTCGGCATAATATGTAGATTGGTTGACAGTGTTGGGACTGGACAATCCTGTACCCGATCCATATGATCTAGGTCGGCTGAGCACGACAAAATCGTCGTCAGACATGGGGCTATCTGGGGACGAGGATAGATCAACGTTCCACACGATCTCGTCGTCGGATGAAACATCATCGGAGTAAGACATGTTGGAGAGGGAGCGAGATGATTGCGAAGTCATATCGAGGGGTGTCGCGGTGGATGTTAAGGACTGATGGGCCCTCAGGTATAGAGCTTTGAATACAAAAAAACTACGGGAACGGAATAATGGAATAAATATCAGCCCAAAGAAGCAGACACCTGCATATGATTGTTACGAACTGGTACAATCTTGAAGACGAGCAGAGCGACCGGCGAAAAGCAAAGCTGTTCAGATATGAAGAATGGTGAAAACTGCAGAAAGGAGAAAGGGAACGGGGGACATGTCTCGAAGACGAAGACAGGGGGTGTGGTACATTGAGACACGGAGTCGAGGGAGCCCGACCGCGACCCGGCACAGACAGCCGGTAACACTGCAACAGTCTTATATCAACTGCCAGTATATAATACTATTCCCGTACCCTGTCACTCCCCGCTGCTCCACATCGATATCCCGTTTCCATACCTTCCCCTCAAGATCCCTCACCTCCTTTGCCCTCACCTTCCTCAACATCAACCTCTCACCGTCCGCTGTGTGTAGAGTAGTTGGAATGGGCAGACTACTCTTCTTCCCATTTCCAAGCTCATAGTCGTGGTTCTTCCCCCACACGACCAGATCACGCCCCGCGAGACTATCCAGCGTGAGGAGAATATGGCCCGTCGGTGAGATAGACATTGCATGTGGCGGGATAGGTTGGAGTCTCTGAATCTCGTCGTTATCTGTTTGGCGTAATAAATATATAATTAGCAAACTGTGCAAGAGGAGACTATCCGCCGTTCACATTCGAGGAGCCCACTGATGTTCTTGGCTCTCACTGGGGTACCTTGAGCATTGCTATAGATGTTGTTACCCAAGCCGCCCCATCTCCCATTGCCAGTTAGGAGCAAGTCGATGGTCTTCACCGACAATGAATCGACCCGTTGGACAGTGAAACAGGCCAGATCCCCGCCTAAACACCCGTGTAAAAGTCAGTTCATAACGTAAAAGATGATCGAATAAAATACCTGCGGACACATCTAGACATCTGCTGCCCGTGCGGCTGGAAGACGTCTTCCAGAGAACGATTTCTGTCGGCACAGTTATCGTATCTAATGTAATGTTACTGCCCAGACCTATCTGTCTACAAGTCCTTTACAATAAGTAGTATTTTGGGCTGCACGACATGCCGACTCACCCGTATTCATTTGCTCCCCATCCAAGCACTTTCCCAGATGCAGTTCGTACATAACTGCTCCGACCACCAGTAGCCACCTGAGAAACCTGTATACCTTTCAATGCGGGTATCTCAAATAACTTGTCACAAAATTTGGTGCTTTTGTCCTCAACATCCGCAAGATTTTCAGACTTGGTAACGGACATTGGCCGAGTGAATGCTGAGACTTTCGAATATGGGTCGGCAACGGATTTTGGAACCAGTTCCACTGCTAAATGTGTTTTTAGAAGAGCAGAGTATGGGTCAGGAATGTCGAATTTGTGGAAGCCAAGTTGACCGTAGGCGTTGGCATTCTTTGTGATTGGGTGGGCGAAAGTGCGTCCGGTTGAAGTAAGGGCCAACAAGTGGTCATGACCTGCAGATATCGAGGTAAACCTTTTGAAGAAACAGTTAGTTGTAAGGGATATATTCAGCACGGAGATAGACAGACGTCTCGCGCCATGCGAGCCTCTCGTGTGGAGTGATTTCCGCAAAGTTGACAACTTCATCTCCACCCCCCCACATCCAGCCCCACCATGAGTTACTTGTCAGAGTTGTCGGCGCCCTGGACGAAGTTGCCGACAATACGTAAACTTTTCCAGAGGCAGAAAGTGCGAATACACGGGACTCTGTGAGTTGTAGTGATGTAATGTTCTACGCCCGTCCGAACAGTTTCAAAGTTAGAACGAACCTCCAATAAATAGGATCAGACGTAACATACTTTACCACGTAACGTCAACGTTGGTTTACGGTTCTCTGTCGGAGAAACGAAGAAGCTGTCTCCCCATTGATACACATCACCGCAGGCATCGATGCAAGCAGCGTGGGTTTCATGAAGTGCGAGGTCGCGTAAGGCGACGTTCTCGAGCCACTGTGCTACTGACGGCGTACGGACGGAGTCCATATTGGACCCCCCAGGACATAATACATTTGATCTTTTCAACAAACATTATAAGTCAATGAGATTCAGTACTGGTAGCTACTCACTTATTTGACCCAAATACTATCCCAACAAGCGCACCCGTCTCGTCATTCTTCCCAGTGACAGACCCTACCGTCGGGAGTTGACCGAAAGACGGCGCCGAAACTTGAAAGTCGTTGTAAACAACATTCCTTGAAGAATAACACAAGACTGTTGCAGCTACAGTTGATGCCACGATAGCAGCATTTCGGGATAGAACCAAGGGTTTCAACTTGACGTTGCTCGAGTAGCCCAGTGAATGGTGAATCCCTGAACCTTTCAAAGCCTTACTTGCATGTCTGAACATCGTCAAGCTAAAACGTGTCGCCGATTTCAATAATCTTCAAGTTACTGCCAATATAATAATAATATTTGCATGGATACCATGCCAGTGCTCAGAGTGCTGAGGTAGTTTATCTGACATCTACCATGGATCTTCTCCATTTTGAGGTCAATTCGTCAACCTTGAGCAGCACACCCGCAGCAGCCCTTTTCAGCTTGAATTCCTGTGCGCCTCCTCCACCCACGATTCGGACCCCCTTCTCCAAGTTTCCAAAAACCAATCCCGCCCACTCGCCAGCACCCAAAAGTACCACCGTGTGTTCTAACCCTAGCGCACGACCACCATCGAGCTGCAGACATCCATCTAGAACGACAAGAGCTAGCTCTAGGGCCGTCGTAAGTACCGACGCTTCTGTCCCGCTCACATCGCCCTCATCGTCCATTTGTGAGACAGGTCGCGTGCCTAAAGTCACTGCAAGCTCCAAAGCATCCGGCGCTACAATTGCTAACCATTCGGGAGCATTTTGAGCAGCATGTACCAGGAGAGCAAGTGTACCCAATAAATGTGCTAGAACCACAGGATTGAGAATGAGAGCTGTTCCCGCTCCGTGATATCGATGCGGCGTATCGTGATGTGCAGTTCGCTCCTCTCGCATTTGCTCATCGCGAAGGAAAAGCCAGAAACGATTG
This sequence comes from Hygrophorus pudorinus, assembly GCA_003314045.1. Lineage (NCBI taxonomy): Eukaryota > Fungi > Basidiomycota > Agaricomycetes > Agaricales > Hygrophoraceae > Hygrophorus > Hygrophorus pudorinus. Next base: position 11,027 of record QLPF01001047.1, read on the forward strand.
ATCAGAGGCATTATGAAAAATTCAGCCGCCAATGTGGTAAACGTAGTCTTCACTGGAGGAGATGATCGTGCCAGTCCTTCAGTAGTCTGAGTAAGTTCTGTGATCTGGGTAGGCTTGCGTATGCGAAGTTGTCGCTCTCGGACTAATTGGGGTACTTTGTCGGCGTTGGAATGTTTGCCTCTGTCAAGGGCGTCAACCGTAATGCCGTCCAAAAGTCGGTGAATGATATTATGATTCTGATCGCCTGCCGCGAGATATTGCTGATGGCGTTTTTGAGGCAAAACTTTGCTTGGAAAAGAGACGCGCTCCCTGGGTATGGAATTAACCACAGGGGTCGCAAGGAGAGAACCGAGCTCTCTAGCACCTAGAGCGAGGGCGTTCAGCATAAGATACCGCTGGCTTGTTGAATACTGATCCTTGAAGAATTCTTCGATGATGCAACTGGCGTTTTACATACGTTAAAGGCCTGTCGATTGAACGAGTGTACAAGGTTCAATTACTCACGGCGCGGTTTTACGAGGACAACACACTACGAGAGCATTGACTGTACTTTGACGCTTGATTTCGAAATCTTTCAAGTCGAAACTGTCTTGTAACCCGATAAATCCATACACTAGGTTGACCGCATTCTCCTCTGGATTCAGAGACGTTTTAGTAGAGTAGTACCACGGAGCATGATAACATACCAAGCTCAGTTCCATAATCCATCTTTTTTCTAATTAGTTCTTCCGCGCAACTGAGCGCCATCTCAATTGTGTCGGCCTGATGGCTATCGTCGTCGGCCTTCAGTCCGCCTGTGCTCCTCACCATCTCTCCGAGCTGCGCAAGATATACAGGCCGAGGTATTTTCTTGATGCCGACCCTCAAGGTTGGATCTTTTTCGATCTCCTCGAGTTCGGAGGGAGTAGGAGAGGAAGAGCGAGAAGATGTAGGAGACGCATAACCCGTCAGGGAGTCATCAGAGTCGTACCCTGTTTCCATGATAATCGGCCGTGACAGTGCTGGTTCTGAGTTTTGTGTGTCCTTGAAAGCACTTGGTTTGGAGATTTCGACAATGTTCCCGCCTTCAGCGTCCACTATTCCACTTTCCGCTTCGATGTCAACATCCACGTCAATATCCCTGGCAGTGATGAGCTGCCTGATTTTTCTTGCCCAAGGCTTCCCAGCATCATCTCCATCCCAGTCGCCAAAATCGAGTTTCTTACCGGCTCTTTCTGCAACTATCTCCGCGACCAACATACCGCAGTGGCGAACAGAATTATCCAGATGACTGACATATGTTCCAACGCCTGAGATGAAGGCGGGTAAAAAGGCGAGAGCGTTCAATTGAGTGGAACCTGGGGTGAGATAAGAAACCGTGACGAGAAGTAAAGACGTAAGATCTGTAAAGTGCAATATATTATACTCTCCGGCCGTAAGAAAGAAGGGCTAGGTCTAACGTACGTTGATGTCGAGAAATTAACGAGTGTTTAATGTGGTCTGAAGATGACCATATATCGACCACTTTCGTCAGAAGGACCTCAAGGCCTTATGGCAAATATGACGATCGGTGGAACGAAGAAAAAAAGGACACCACCGTACCTTCCTCGTCGATCGCATCCTTGTCGGCTCCTGCTGCCCAACAGGCAAATATTCGACCATGACCTTCGCTCCAATCTCGACCCAGAATGCAAGCCGAAACACAATCCCACAATTCTTGGTTTTCAATCCTGAGGGGCCCCACGATTTTATGGAGTAGACCGGCCTCCCGTTTCACCAGGGCCCTTTGGTGCGAAGAAACATCTATGCCGGACGAGGGCTCAGACAGAGATGAAAATAAACAAGTGATAATAGCCTGCAGTGTGAATGTCGACAATGATAGTATGACTTCCGACCAGTAGCTTGCATACACATGACGGTAGGCTGCCCCTAGTCTGGCACGAATTGTAGGAAGAGTCGACATGAAAAACGAAGGCTGTGATCGAGAGGTAGGGGGTGTGGCAGGAAAGACCCCAATGTTCACGAGTTTGGTCAGAAGGTAAGTTATAGATGATATATTATCTACTGTGTGGAGATGGGTTCGATCTCTGTAGACAAAATGGACCCAGACACACCTTTGTATGGATTGGTGGAGGAGAGCGAGAACACCAGAGCTTCACAACGTTGACTAACGTTACTGAAGTACGTTGCATGTTCCAGCAGATCTGGAATCTCTGCGTTGCCTTCCATGGCGTTAGCCACTTTGGTTGGCACTGCAGCAACATCGCGTATACAATCTTGCCATGTGATGGAAGTCCTGGAGGACGCATCACTGGTCCTGAAGACAGCAGAATGTAATCTGTCCACAGGGTATTCCTTGGTAAGACGAGCCAGCAGGCCTATGGAATATTGAGAAAGCGGAAGAGAGAGTAAACTGGAGTACGCCAGTAAAGTTACTTCGCCTGCCGCAGGTGAAGTAAAGCAGAAACTGTCCGGACAGAAATACTGGTCGAGTAGCAGAGTTGCATTTTCCTCTCGAAGAGTCGTCTCCCACGTTGGGACTATGTGTTCTAAAAGGGCTTTTTGGAGCGGGGGGATATGTCTGGCGATACTGACAGTGCCTTGAGGTAAAGGTGAGATATTATGTGGTTTGAACTGAGGGGGAAGAAGACTTAGAGAGTCCAAAGGCGCTGTAAGAAGGGATAAGAGAGTGGCAAGGTCGGGAATAGGGGATCGCAGCCGATTTACTATTTCTCTAATGTGCGTGAGCGCGTCGTGGTCAACGGTCGACATGCAAGGTGGACGACAAGGTCGAGCGCTGAGTTTCAAGTTCAAATTACGATATATAATCACACATGGTTCTACAGATGCAGACTACATTATACACGGAAAGGTCACTATATAAACGGATAGCAATAAGAGTACAGGAAGGATCTAATAATGTTAATATGTATCACTTTGAATTCAAGCCTGGGAAGTCTGCATCAGAAACCGGTCTTGTGTTGTCTGCGAACGAACACACCTTCTTGGAAGCAGGTTTCTTGGTTGAGGTCTTGGATACGGGCTTTTCCTTTGCCTTAGAGGACGGCACACGACTTCTCGTTGACTTGACTGTCACTGATTTGGACGTTGACTTGTTTGCAGCAGCTTTCTTGGCTTTGGCTGCAGCGGTGACACCCGTGACCGCCTAATCAAGTAACATCAATCAGGATGTGAAAAATATTGAGGCTGTTAAACTAACCGTTTTGGCAGCACCTTTCTTGGTCGTAGAGGCTTTCCTATGGGCGGATGTTTTTTTCGCTGGTTTCTTGGCGGTGGTGCCAGAGGATTTCGCCTTCTTGGCCGAGGATGTATATTTCTTGGTGGTAGAAGCCGACTTGGCGGTGGTACGATTAGCTTTCGGGGCTGTCGCCGTCATCGTCCCTACATTGGCTTTTGATTTGGCCACTGGTGCTTTCCTGGCTGTCGAAGCCTTTGACGTTTTGGCCGGCATCGCAGATGACTTCTTGGAGGCTGGCTTTGAAGTGGGCTTGGTAGCAGGAGCATTCTAAAGATGGCACAAGTATGAGCAAGCGTGAGCACAGCCAGCGCACGCGCACGGACCTCTTTGGCGGCATCAGTGCGAGCCTTGGGAGCGAGCTTGACCTTTCCTGATGGCCCTAGGAAATGCCGAAAGATGATTAGAGCATGATATGGACGGAGACATGTGGGAAACCTTTCGGGAGAACAAAAGTTCCTTTTTCGGCCCCGTGGGTGATGGCCCTGTTGAGCTGGCTGGCAGTGGTGGCACTGAGATCAATGCGATACTTGGTTTCAACGAACTTGAGGGCACAGAGTGGTTCATGAGCACGAGATATACGTTTGACCATTTGAAGTCACCTTCTTGATAGTGGGGCGTGAAACTCCAGCACGAGCATCATCGGAATGTGCGACTATGCATTCCTAACGACATATAAGGGTTAGGAAGATTCTGATTTAGAGGAATGCGTAAAGCGATAAAACAAACCTTTATCATATCGACCCAGGTAGGATGAGAAGGGACCGTAAGGCTCTTTGCGGTTGTCCCACTAGCCTTAGTGGACGACTTGGTAGAGGACTTCTTAGCGGTGCCAGACACCATGTTGATTGTCAGGGATGAGAGGATGGGGGAAGGTGACAAGCCTGGGGTCGGACTTCGGCGGTCTACCCCTGAAGCTTGAAGCCTCAAATATCGTCACGTGCATGCGCACGGACAGTGGCCGCATTGTGGGGTCTGAAGGCCAGCACTAGAGTTCAGAATTTGAGAACGTATGTCCATCTCAAAGATACAGGGGCTTGTCGAGAGCAGGAGCAACCATGAAGGCCAAACTTGAACGCAAGTCTACTCCAGGAGTTTTAGCATTAGACTCAATTCTACAGAGTCCCAGAACGTCAACCAGCCACGGGTACAACGTCGGGCGCTGAGCGCTGAATGCTGAGTGCTGAGCGGTGAGCACTACCGGTGAGCGCTGCCAGTGAGGTTGGGTCGAGGTCGAGGTTAAAAAGCAAAAATCTGCTGACTAATACGCTTCAGGCGGCCTTACGCACAACCACCACCTATCGTTATGGCCTCTCTATCAGATTACATTGTGACCGACGATTTATCTGTTCTTTTGGGTATAATAGCAGCGACTGTTTTTCTATTGCGCAATCTGTACAGACCACAGTCTCTCGTTCATCCCATTTTACTTGGCAGGCAGAGTGACGTCGCGAGAGTGCGAAACCCGGGAGAAAGTGCCGTGTACAGGAATTATGGGACTGGATTGACAGGCAGGGCATGTATTGTCACTATATTCGGGGTGTATTATGCTCACGGTGTATCATATAGTTCCCCGTCAGACCCAACAAAGATACCCACGTCTTGACTGACTTAATTAAGTCGGATTCTGATGTCTCACGTACACTCTGGTCAACAAAAGTAAGTGGGATCACTTGTTTTCGAGCTTTTGAAGCTAATTCGGTTCAAGATCACCAACCTCCAACTCAAAGAGCGCGTCTCAGCATTTGGAACTGGTCTTTTGCGTATCTGCGGACTGGTCCCACACGAATCCAACGTGCTTGTATTATTAAATGATGGTCTCGGTAGGTCCAGTAGCCCCCATCAGCATATTCTTCGGATGGTCAAATGTTTCATCAGAATTTCTCATCAGCGACCTCGCTCTTGCTTCCCACTCTATCCCCTCTTTCACTATCTCGTCTGCTTCGCTCCTCTCTCCCGTCCTGGATTCTCACCCACCATCATGCATCATCACTCATGCCAGTTTCCTTGCCCTCGTTCTCGAGCTCATATACGATTCGGCCGAAGGCAGTCACCATGGCATCATTGTTGTGGGAGAGCCCGATCACGAGCTTCTTCGTTGGGCGGGTGACCAAGTCCAGATACTGACATGGGCAGACGTCGAAAACGAGGGGGTTAGAACGGAAACGATTGTCACCCCCCCTGCCAGTCAGTCACTTCTGTGCCCTTTTGTTTGTTATGGGACTCATGACTACTCAGAAGAAGACGATGTATTCACAGTTTCTTTCTTTGAGTCGGCACATGGTCAACTGCATGGCGCACAACTCACTCATGAGAACCTTATCGCCGGTGTCACGGCCACTCGTGCTCTGCTTCCCCTCTCCAACGCCATAACCCCGCTAGATACCATCGTCTCAGCACACTCGTTGAGTACAGCTTTCGGAAGGGCCATCGCTTACACGGCTATCTTGGAGGGAACTAGTTTTGCTACTTTGGAGAGCACAAAGTTGTTCGGTGTAAAGGAAGGTGTGTACACAAGAATTTGACCCTACACATGGAGACAAATAATATACCAGCAAGTCGCGCAATGGATGAGTTGGATGTCTCCTCGGCCAAATCATATCCTATCCCATCTCCAACAATTATGTTCATCAAGCCCAACCACCTGGACTGTTTGACTTTATCTATTCTTCAACACGCAAAGAACGTCCTACTTTATCCGGTGGCTTGGCGCCACAAACTGGCTGGGATTACGGAAGGCTTCATCACAAAAGAGAGCCTGTGGGATAGACTGGTGTTTGATGCCGCTAGAGCGCAGGTCATTGAGGAGGGGGCTGGTACACTGAGGGGAATAATTGTTAGCGGTGGTATGTTGTCCAGGTTCGGGTGCCGAATGATGACATTGTTAAAATTTCTGCCAGGTTCTATTGATCCGTCCAACATTACACCGTCACGAATTGCATTCTCGGTTCCTCTGGTTAACGCGTACATACATCCGTTGGTCACGGGGCCTGTGCTAGCATCACATGCCTTGGACCTACAGTCCTTCCCACCTGCGGTTGGAGACCCGTTCTCGGGCGTGACGCACGTTGGACCGCCTAGTATCAATGTGGAAGTGAAGCTGGTAGACGTCCAAGACGAGGAGGTCGAGAACGGAGAAGATCCTGCTGGAATTCTACACGTTCGTGGACCAGCTGTGGGTAAAATGGTAATTGTTGGGGATTATACTGAGTTGCGAGTGGACGATGAGGATGGGTGGGTGAGTGTTGGCGAAAAGGCGAAAGTGTATGCGAATGGGTCGTTCAAAGTATTGACGAGGAATTGAATATTAAATAGTAGACCACGTGATTTGTGGCTGTGTCTAATTTTATTTGATAAACAAACAAACCATCACATGCGCACGTGATGAAGACACGTCTGGATTTATATAAATTCACGGTCATCGAATTCTAGTATTGTCCCCAAACATGTCATCCAATACCTCTGCCTCCCCAGAACCAACACCAAAGACTACCAAGAAGGTTCCTGCAAAGAAACCCGCCTCTAAATCTAAGCCAAAGCCGGCGTCTGCTTCACATCCTTCCTGGAAGGATATCATCAAGGTAGGTCCACTCTGCTCAACGTTCTCCTTGTGTTTACTCCTGTCCGTAGGAGTGCATTATTGCCAATCGCGATGACTCGGCACGAACCGGAGTCTCTCGCAGCACCATCAAGAAGGCAAGCCACTTACTTGCGAGTGCCCTGCTATTGCTTATTTGCTATCGCAGTTCGCCCTAGAGACGTACAAGCTTGATTCCATCGGTACGGGTCTATACCAACTGAACCGTGCCATCGCCTCTGGCGCGGAGAGCGGAATGTTTGTGCTTCCCAAGGGTCCGAGCGGGAAAGTCAAGCTGGCCCCGAAAGCCAGGGTGGATGCCAGCAATGAGGTGTGTGTATATGCGTCTTCATCGTCGTAAACTGAAAGGCTGCCGTGGTTAGAATACGAAGCCTCCTAGCACCAAGAAAGTGGCGACTGTGCCAGCTGCTAAGAAACCCAAAGCGACGAAAGGGGCTGCTAAACCAACGACGACCACCAGGAAGACGGCTGTAGCTCCCGCTAAGAAACCCGCAGCAAAGAAGGTAGTAGCCAAGAAGGTTTCACCTGCAAAGAAGACCAAGGGTGTCGAGAAGAAGAAGGTTGGTTGCGCAGTGGTCAAGTGTGATAATGTTTTGATAATTGTTTTCAAGGTCGCTGCCAAGGCTGCTGGTCGGAAGAAGGTGACGTCACGGTGAATGAGTCACAGTTTGGTTTTATTATTATTATTATTTGTATAATCACGTGCTATGTCACGGCAATCTGCGGCAATCAAATCACGTACAAAACATTAAAAGTCTCACGTCTTTTGTTCTTACCTCGCTGGTCGACTCTTAATGCCTCATGGACCAACCACCTATCCGTCCAGTTCAACATCAATATGGCACTAGAATTCGTCAAAATTCAGTCATAAAACCCTCAGCTCGTCTTCGTCAATCACCAGATCCACCAACTCGTAAATTACCCCGTCAAGTCTCTTCCTCTCACCAGCTACAGTTCCCACCACCCCATGTCATGTTGCACCCAGAAGATGCTAATAGTAAAGTTTTTCTCGCTATCGGTCGTTCCTTTCTATCCGTCGTGCGCACCCTATTTTATCTTCATCTCCAGTCTCCTTTTCTTAACCCCTACCCAGAATAATTGTGCAATGACTATCAAGGACCTCGCTGAAATGACCCTCAAGTTTGGTCTCATTTGCCAAAAGTATCTATGATTTCCTCTTCAACCTTCTAATATCAGTCTAATTGTACCTATTCGCAGCGTGTCCGCAGCCGGTCAAGCTATAACTACCTACATTCGAACTCATATGCAACGTTGCGAAGTACAACAGGACCATCCACTTCTACTTCGCCATATTTTATCTGGTACCCCTTCCGACGATGACCTCTTACCTGCTCTTCACTCCCGTACAGGTGGCGCCCATTGCACGCTCAACTCTGACACAAGAACAACAAATTTTAGAAGGGGCACAATGGTATGGTATCTCAGCAAAGCTACCGGTTCTCCATGTCCTTTTGCTAGAGCGGGTATTCGGCTTTGTGATTATGGGGAGAATGGCAGGGTGCCAGGCAAGCCGGAACAGGATATTTGCGGCCGGAAACGGAAGCGGTCGCTTAGGGGTTGCGCTGACAAAAGTTCGGACTTGGACTCGGATAGCGATCGCTCAAGTCGACCGCCCAAAGTTAAATTGATGCTGCGGTTGAGGCCGTGTATGACGTCATTCTCAGGTACCCACTCTCGGCCCAAACAAGTCATCGATCTCTCAACGGACTCTGACGAAGAACCGTGGTCCCTACCCCCCTATCCAAGGCGCTCCATCTCCATCCCACCCTACACACCCTCTTCTGACGATCCATATCCGTCGATTCCACACTCGTCACACTCCCACCATTGTCGACGTTCGCCTTCGCTGCCATTTAGTGTGGCTTCCCCCCCTCCAGACTCGGAAGCGGAAGATGACGACTATCATATTACAATGACTGGCACTCGTCGGTACTCTGCGGAACACCTGCGCACTCCGGCCAAGCCCGAACTGGACGCCGATGGCGAGGACAGTGATGCTGAAGGAGAAAGTGAAACTCTGGGGGAAAGTCCTGGTCCACGTTCACCTTCAGCGCCTGTTATGAACGGACTCACTACGGCGGTCGTTGTGAAGCAGGAGCCTGGGGACGTGCAGGGTATGCTCGATGCATGGGAAAATTTCGACTGCAGCATTGCTGACACCAAAGTCGTGGAAGTAGTGGCTGCGGCAGCTGCAGGCGTTGATGCCGAATCGACGAGTAAAGTCAAAGTGGAGCCACTAGATCCTTGGGATTGGGAGGGTGCATACAAGAGCGAAAGTCCGGAATGGTTTCCCTCTGCCTTGGAACACGATGAGACGATGCACGTTAAGCAAGAAGAATTTGATCTCGATTCGACGCTCATGTCTTCCGACCATGTCACCTCAGATTCCTCACCTCTTTCACCTGTGTCTTCCCTTGCACCACACTTTTCCACCTTTAGTCATTCCCACTTTCACAACTTCATGATTCCCCGTAGACATAGCGAGCTAGCGTGGCAAGACGCCGAGTTACTCGGTCCAGACAGCATTCAACCACAGGAGTTCGAGGAAGGCGAATGGGAAAGAGGGTTGAAGAACTTTGCCTCTGTTCGGCGGGCACGGACGTCAACATCGCTTCCTTCACTTATCGCTAAGCCTCCCCCTTTATTGGCTTCTCCTTCCGTGTACCGCGAACTTCCATCGACGTCAAGTACAGCCACGATACGAGGACAGTGCTTAGACCCCACCCAATCATCCACACCTAGCTTGGCGTCCTTGGTTCAAGCTCTGTCCATCGGCTTGCCTACGCAGGGTGACTCGATATCTCCGTCTTCCCTAGCACGTCCTCCCACTCAACATGAGAGTCTCGCCAAACCCGTTGTTGTACACACTTGTCATCCCTGCGCTCCTGCTGTCAGTGCTACACAAGTGGAAGGTGTGTTTGCTTATCTTTTACGAAATACCTTGAATATTTCACTCAACAATTTCTACAGGTATTTCAGTTTACCAGATGATCCTTGACTCTGCCTCACTTCTCCGTCGAATCGACACGGACTTTGTGAATTTATCCCCCATAGCCAATTATCTGGGCATTGCACCCCCCCAGATCACCTCCATCCCCAATGCCATGGTCATCGCCAAGGGTTCAATCGCCGTTTTGGGTACCTGGGTTCCCCTAGGATCCGCACAGACTTTCCTCCAGGAGCATCCACTATCTCACAACCTTCTCGACATATTCCTTTCCGACACCCTCTTCGAACGCTTTCCATCCGCGCTGCAGGATTTCCACCGCTCCAACGCACCAGGTCGATTACTCAGTCAATTTGGTCCACATTTCAACTCTACATTGGTGGCGCAGCAGTTGTCTCTCCAAACGGACATGCCCTTTTCGTCGAGGGTGCCATGGGAACGGGAACCGGTTTCTAATTGGGACGTAGAGGACCATCTACTCGCCATTTATCCACCGTCCTTGCCGGAACGTGCGATGCATACAACGCCCGAGGATACAGGGGCGGCGGAAACGCCGCTCAATGCCACTGAGCAAGAAATGTTTCATGCATTGTGCATCATTCCTGATTGGGAGAAAGAGAATTCCGCGCCAGCTACCAGAATACCACCGCTAGCGCTGAAGTCTGTCACCGCTGATGATGAACCTCGTGGGGAAGCTGTCGTAGAGGAACGAACACCTGCTGTTGTGGCTGACCGACCCCTCCGCAGATCAAAGAGGGTTGCCAATGCTATCGCTGTTCGATCGCGCACACACTTGGGTCGTCGGAGCTCCCGGAACTCCCTTTCGTGATTGCCAGTAGAACTCTGCCTTTCATATTTGCGGAATCTACTTCGTGCCGTTTACCTTTTTTTTATTCCATTCGATTTCCTGATGATTACCTTCGTATTAATTATGAATTCAGAACTCGGCTTAGATTTGTATCCCTACTTTTGCGTGTGCCTCTTTTTTGTTGTCCACCGATGTCATTGGTCGTCTAGTCCACTTGGAGTGGGGCCATTGGCACTCTTTCGCAACAACGAACCACATCTTACATTCGCGATGACTTGGAATACCCCTGACCTGCTATAACCCCCTTCAGATCCTCTAATTTAAGCAACTTGTATTATTTAGTACTACTTACACCGCTTAACATCTAAGAATTCCGTGAAGACAAACCTCTTGGCCGTCAGTTTATACTTGTGGACTCCATCAAGGACGTCCCACAGGTTGAACTCGCTGAGAGAATTGGGTGCGCCTGACTTGAAGCGTGATATCTGTTGTGGATTAACAACTCTTCTCAAGGTTCGCCCCAAAGTAAGTCAGTTATACGCAACTTGAATACAAGGTCGGGAAACCACCGGGAGCAAAGGGATCGGAGTTGAAAATCGATTTCCCAGAATGTGGCTTCTTTTTGACTTTGCTCCCCACCACCACCATTCACTAATACTTAAGTACTACGTTCTGGAGGCTTTTCTACCATAGTATTTGTGGGCCAAACCTTGTCTAGCTTCGTCCTGGTTCTTCAAAAAAATCTTCAAGTCGAAAGTATTACGACTCACGGTTCGTCCAGTTCGTCACTGGACGTATTTTACTCAACGTTATTGCTTTTCATCGACGGTTTATCGCTTTTCGGGCAGGCGTTCGCAACCCATCACATTCGTAATATCTAATCCTTCTTCTGTTATCTTCTATAATGTCTTTGTCCGCCACCGACAACAACTCCTATTCCAAGGTTCCCTCTGGCAAGACGCCACCGCCTGCCCCTTCTGCTGCATTCGCCAAAAGGTAACTTGAGCCGGCAATTCTTCCATCTGCGTTATCTGATCATACGGTGTAGAGCGAGGGAACTGCAAGCAGAAGAAAGGTTGGGAGGTAGTAGATACCGGCCTCCAGCGCTGCGCGCCCTAGCTTCAGGCGGTTCTCCTCCCAACGAGCATTCCTCTAGTCTATCTACGCCTGGGGATGGTTCTACTCTACCTCCCACTAATTACCCGGCAGGGTTTAGGAGGGCGAGGGCTGGGACCTTACCCTCAAACGTACAACTTGCTGCTCAGCGTTTCGCTGCCACGTCCAATACTTTAGGCAGCACGCCAACTTCATCTGAACCATTCACTGAACAGCCACAACGACAGAACGCTCCCGCTCCATCTTCCAATCTGACAGCGCCAACACGGCCAAGTTTGCGTCATTCCGCCTCCATTGCATCATCAGTTGCGTCGTCCAGTGTCACAGAACGCAATAGTCGTCTCAGGTCGGGATCGCTAACTCTTCCGACGGGAGGACTTTCCAATGCATTTGGTCCTTCCATCTTTTCATCTTCTTGGTTGTCGTCGACCAATGGTGGAAATAGTGGCTTTCCCGTCTTGGATGAGTTGCGCTCCGTGACTTCTGCAGATTCTGCCGATGATTTTGATGTCCACACGCTCGATTATCTCGGTTTAGATGATAGCCATCGGCCTCCGCCAGCTGCCACCATCTCCGAGTTGCGCAACCAGGCGCAAGCCGCCATTGCAGGGAATCTTGCCAATCCGTCTTCCCGTTTACGCGCTAGTACCGTTTCAAATCCATACCGGTTGAGACCTTCAGTCGCCGCCTCGCATTTGTCTACGCCGACTGCGGACGAGGAGGAAGAGTATTTTGACAATTACGAAGAACAACAGACTTATACTCGCCAACGCCTCAACTCCTATGACACATCTACAGAAGGAAGTTACTTATCGGCTGCATACGTGGCAAAAGGCTTCAAACAGACCGATCACCTTAGTGCAGTGAATGGTCTGGGATCCAGACCCCGGGCTATCTCCGTGGGAAATCTTGATGACCCTATCCGTGCTCTTCAACGACGTGCGGCGGTAGCGGAGGTGCAGCAGCATTCTTACCTTACCGAGTTGTCGCCGCAAAACTCGGGTCTCGGTAGTAATGGCGGCCCCGCTGGCATATTAAAGACCGACAAGTTGACCACTCGTATAGGATCATCTCCCACCGTTCATTTTCCCAACGGCGAGCTCACGGCCAACCGAAATTCATATCTGATCACGCCAGGCTCGCAGAACCGCGCCATTTCACCTAAATCAGATGGTCCTTCTTCGCAGATTCAGACACCTACCAGGTCTTTGTGGATAGGTAACCTCGACAGCGCTGTTACAAGCGAACAACTCATCCACGTCTTCGCTCCCTATGGCGCTATTGAGAGTTTAAGACTATTGCCCGAGAAGGTTTGTTGAAGATAACGTTTTGAAAATTTTATGACTCACGGAACATGCTTCAATAGGAATGCGGTTTCGTCAATTTCGTGGATCAAGCTGACGCGATCCGTGCTAAAGAAGATGTCCTCAATCGCCTAGGAGGCAATATTGGCATGCCCAATGGTCAAACCGTTCGTATTGGCTTCGGGAAAGCTGACAGTGCACCCATCGCCCCCGCTAAGGGCTCTCCTGTCACCAGCCCGGGTGCTACCTCACCTGGTGGATTAGTTGGAAAGCCTTCTTCTAGTGCTAATGCTGGTTTGGGTGGGATGGACGCTCAGTTGCAGTCCACGCCCACTCGAGCCCTCTGGATCGGATCTATCCCGTCTTCCACAACTCCTGCAACAATTTTGAGTGTCTTCAGTCCATACGGTCCGATCGAATCTGCTCGAGTATTGACGCATAAGAACTGCGGGTTCAGTGAGTTTTCACGCATTGTTGAATATACTTTCTGACTAATGGTTCTGCCTCAGTCAACTTTGAACGTTTGGATGATGCCGTCAGAGCCAGGAAGGCTCTCAATGGACGTGATGTCCTTGGCAGTGATGTTGGCGCTATACGTATCGGATTTGCCAAGGTACCTGTTAAGAGCGGTCAAGAGGGCGGTCAAGAGGAGAGCATGAATGTGGCTGTACAAGGTATTGGTGACTTGAGTGTTGGCGCTACTATTCATGCACTGCGCAGCGTCAAAGGGGCTTCCACGATTCCCGCAGACCAACAAGTTCTAGGTGGAGCAGTCGAAAACTATCGTTCAAACCTACTGCTTAGCATGATCGGCTCTGGGACTCATACTACTGCGTATGTTCCTGACGGAATAGCTAAGCCCGCTGGTTGGGCCCCTTCGGTGACTGAGCAACAGATGATTATGAAGGAACTCAGCGCAGGCAGTGCTGACGCTGACTCTGATATCCAAGCACTTTCAGGTATGTTTCATCTTTGTCAGATATGTTTTGAGTTGATTTTATTTTGTCGCAGAGTTTCGGCCGCCTACGATGTATTACACCACTATCCCGCTAGTTTCTGAAAGGCCTCATAATAGACGCTGGGATGCTTCGAAATTGCGCGAACTACGCAAAAGGCTGGATTCGGGGACCATGACTGTTGAAGAAATTGACCAGGTTGCTGCGGACTTCCTTGATGGGGAGATTGTTGACCTTGCTTCTGACTGGCTTGGTAATACGGTCAGTTTCGTCGAAATCTTATTTCTTCACGTGTTGCTCATCTCAATTTATTATGAAAGGTCGTTCAAAAGCTTTTCGAGAGGTGTTCTCCAGCCCCGAGGTTTTCTATGCTTGAGCGTATCACACCCCATCTGGCCATGATCGGTATTCATAAGAATGGTACTTGGGCTGCCCAAAAGATCATCGAATGCGTGCAAAGTCCCGATGAGGTGGCGCTGATAGCCCAGAATCTGAGGCCATACGCCCCTCCTCTTCTTCTTGATCAATTCGGCAACTATGTTGTTCAGTGCGTACTGGTTTACTTGTCCTCCGGAACGTAATGATTTTGACATCATGTAGATGTTGTCTTCGGTTCGGTGCTCCGGCAAATGACTTCATATTTGATGCCATTGTCGATCGCATGTGGGAAGTGGCGCAGGGCCGCTTCGGTGCTCGTAGTATGAGAGCGTGCCTTGAGAGCCCACACATCACTCTGAACCAACAGCGACGGATCGCGACTGCAGTCATTCTTAACTCCATACCATTGGCCACCAATCCGAATGGCGCCCTTTTGCTTACGTGGCTCCTAGACACGTCCAACTTCCCTTCCAGATATAATCTCTTAGCACCTCGCTTCACGCCCCACTTGTCACATTTATGCACTCATAAGTTGGCTTCCCTCACTGTCCTGAGGATCGTCAATCAAAAAATTGAGCCAGATGCCTCAAGCCAGGTCGTGGATGCCCTTTTCTCGTCTCCCGGTGACCATGTGCTCACTGACGTCTTGGGAGATCAAGTCAATGGTGTTGCCGTTGTACATAAAATTCTCACCAGCCCCTTTATTGATCCCATCGAGAAGGGGAACTACGTGGAGGCTACGAAGCGAGTTTTAATCGAATTGAAGGTCATTGCAACCCAGGCTTATCGGCGATTGATTGAGGAAGTTGGACTACCCGTCCCCAACTTCCAACCAACATACACGACTAACGTTCCTCAGCCCGGGAAGAAGCTCGCTGTACAGAGCAGCTTTGGGATGCCTGGTTTACCCTCAGGATACCCATCCAATGACCAGGGGTTGGCCTCTATGATGGCAGCGCTGCAGATGGGTGGCCAGAATCCTCAGTCAGGACCGCCTCAGCTTCACATCGATCCCAACTACAGCCAAAACAGTACTCGTAGTCGCGTCACAAACCCATCCACGTTCTCCCCCTCTTCGGATCCTTTTAATCCTTTCGCGTTGCGATCTCCGGAAGCTGGCAGCCCCAGATCATCAGGTCCTCGTCGTAGTGCGGGCTTACCTTCTGGACAAACCATTGCCCCCTACGGCAGTCAATCCCCTAGCCTACCACAAGGCGGTACCATTCTCGGCATGGGACAACCATCGTACAATGGCATGGCGCCTCAGACGGTACCTCCTCATCTTTACCAGGCGTACATGTATCAAGCCTACCAACAGAATCCGCCGAACATGGGAACTTTCCATACTTAAACCGCAGTAAATGCCAGTAACACGATTCAATCACGACGCCACTCTCTTATTCATGATGTTATCCCATTACGCTCGTTGCATACACCCCTTTGCTGGACCGCGTCCCTGGTTTTTTGGTTGCCGGATCCGTCGCTCTGTCTTATACCCTCGCAAAGTTGTACAAGCCTCCTCACACTCTTTTGAACAAAACTAGGCGATGGAGGGGTGCCAACACAAGGAATTGGCTTGTTATTTCTTACTTCTACTCTCGTGTACAAATAAGGAAGGCTGTAAAATATGGCCGAACTCAAATAAAATAGATGGACTTTGACCACGAGCATGGGAGCATCGTTTTCGAAAACAGTTCGTAAACTACCAAAACGTACAGAAACACCGTCTTGGGCTGGCGCTCGCACACCAGAGTTTCCACTAGGTCGACCTCTGGCAAGTGAGACAAAAAATCAAGGTCATTCCGCTCCTTCCTCTTTGTCAAAATAGTGCAATGTATGGTCTTGCTCACAGCCATCAGGAAAGATTCTGGGGACCCTCAGTTCTTGTCCAACCTGAACCGCCTGGGACCTGTGCAAGTCGACCACCGTATGCAGACGACCCAGCCAGTAAGTGGGATTGTGTGTGCGCTGGAAGGTAGTCTGACTTCTCGACAAGACAAGTGACATCAATAATAATGTCTTGAGATCTCGTGCACAGTCCCACCACGACACATCTTCGTCCTCGACACGGAATTACCTTCTCGCGTCGACGTTGAGCGCTCTTCTGGAAGAGCGCAAATTGACTACTTCTCGTGAAGAGATCGAAAGCCTTGCAAGAAAACACAAGATTGATGTGGCGACATTGGATCGTGTATCACGGTTTGTGACCAGTCCTAGCATGGGCACCACGGAAAGAACGGCTGGGAAAGATGGAGAAGACGAGGTTACCACGACGGTGAGCTTCAGAAATTGGGTGAAGGGATGCTCGTCTTATCTTTTCCTCAGGCAGTGTGGATTGAGCCCTCTATTCCTCGGATAGCTTCTGGATAACAGCTACGCCGCTGCTACGGTCGTAGAAAATGTACATTACAATATAATTAATTCTGACAACTGTGGTACTCAGGCCTCAGGCTCCGGTGTGTGACGCGGCTTCACGAGCACTCAGTACTCAGACTTGAAATGCTGCTGCGTAAACGCTTGCCAGTGGCCTTACGCCCTTTCGCTGCTCAAAGACAGCTCTCGGCGACAAATTCTCGTAGATCCGATGCTCTTTTTGTGGTCCGTAGAGCTCGAACCTCCTGCCGTTTCCAAACTCTTGACTTCAGTTTGCAGCATCGTGATACTTCATACAACAACTCAAAGGTGATGCCCGTGTCCAGTTTATCTCAATAGGCATGTGCTAAGTACACATATCATTCAGATACCCTTTGAATTTAACCCTCAAAATTTGAAGCGAGCCCAGGAAATCATATCTCATTATCCGCCACAATACAAGAAAGCGGCAGTTATTCCGCTCCTAGATCTCGGTCAAAGGCAGAACAAAGGATGGACCAGCATCAGCGTTATGAACTACGTTGCGAAACTTCTTGAATTAACACCAATGCGCGTCTATGAGGTTGCCACTTTCTATACTATGTTCAATCGGTACGTGAAGAATATATCCATAATTCCCTTCACTGATCCCTCACCAGCGAGCCAATTGGCACCAATTTTGTTCAAGTGTGCACGACTACACCTTGTATGCTCCGTGGTTCAACAGATATTCTCAATGCCACATGCGAACATCTAGGAATCAAGCCAGGGGAGACCACCAAGGATGCTAAGTTTACGGTCGTTGAGGTGGAATGTCAAGGAGCATGCAGTAATGCGCCAATGATGGTCGTGAATGATGATTTCTACGTAAGTTCCAGTTCTTATATGAGGTTGGAAAACGGTGTGATCTTTTCTTAGGAGGACTTGACACCATCAACGACGAAGAAAATCTTGGACGCATTTGCAAAGAGCGAGAAGCCCAAAGCCGGTCCTCAGAGTGGTCGGCGCACGAGCGAGAACTCTGCAGGTTTGACGGCACTTACCACAAAGGTCAATTTGTCATTACACCTCCTTTGCTTTGTCTTACTTGCTTTGTCCCCCTTAGCCTTACGGCCCTGGAGAGTTCTGTACACCAGAGTTTAGTTGAATATACTGCATTGGAGTTTACCCCAATGTACATTAGCATGAATCATTCAAAATCCGGGCCAATATTTAATACTCAATCGTCTCCTTCGCCGTCATCATATCCATGTCCTCCCTGGCCACCTTCGGGTAATCTTCCAATCGTATAACTTGAACCCAAGTATGTCAGGTGTCATCAAATGAAATACTAGTGCAACCCTTACTCGACTTCGTCCTTGAGATCATGGCAGTAACGGTCTGTGAAATGGTCTATTACAAGGCTCATATAATGATCGGGGAACACACCTAACGGAAGATCACACTGGTCAGTACCTAGAAGACAATGCTTGTTGAGTTACTCGCGAACAAAATTTCAAGATGGACGAACCGAAAGGCATCTCAATTTCGTCCGCTATTCCCTCGATACCCCTAACAACACGAGGCTTTAAGTGGTGACAGTCAAGATAACAGCCAAGAAGACTAATCACATAAAAGTGAAAGCAACAACAGTTACGAGGGGTACAGTGCTCCATCCGAGATCTTTAACAAGGGTAAATGGAAGTGCGAAGAGGTAAAGAGTGACGCATTGCTTCAAATGTATGCTGTCTAGTATCATAGTCCCATCAGCATGATTCCGTTCAGGGAACAAAGGTAATACTGACATGATGCCGGTAAAGGGGTGTTTGCAACTCGTTCCATGGCTGTTAGTTGATCCACCATTCCTTGGATGCTACGAAACACGATCAAAAATAAGAACCGGAGCACTACTCGTATTGGTAGCATACAGTTGGTTCATGGCATTGGCACCTGTGATGAGAAAGCATAAGACAGGAATTGCCACTTCCGACAGTCAACCTTTACCTGCGGGCCCAATCGTCTCCAAGCATCCTTCCCGCCTGAATTTGAATAAAATCCTGCTGAGTTCATGGGCAATCCTACACAAGATTGTCAATGCAGAGGCCAAGAACAATCATTGGTATTATGACACGAACATGAGCGGCAGAGGAAGTGACGCTTGATCTGCAAACGGATGAAATTCCACACTCCGATGTGTTACAGTGTTGGATAGCAGCAACGGAGTGGCTTGGCTGGGGGAAAGTTTCGGTTTACTGCGCTTGACTCTGATCCGTTTTGTGGCATCAGGGGAGGCACCACCACTCAGAGAGCCATCTTGGCTGGTAGAGAGAGAGCTACTTCGAGTGGCAGCGTAGGACCCTGTACTTGAAGTCTTTTGTGTGTTGTATCCTACTTCATCGAAACGAGCAAAAGAGACCGGTAAAACCTCTGCGTAGTCTTCCCATTGTGTTCCGTCTTCACCGCGAAGGTAGTGCTTAACGGCGAAGGCGAATGAAAGGCAAAGCCGCAGGGCATCAACTTTCCGCTTCCGAAGATGGGCTGCGGTAAGGTCGGTTATTGGTGTTTTACCCTTAACGAAAACAGGTGTATCGCCTGTAGGTGGGAGGGCGACGTTTACCCATATCTGACGTGTCAAGCTGCGGATCTAGGAAAACGAGAAAAGGTAACATTGGCCTCTTCAACTCAAGTGAAAGTAGGGACGAACATTCGACGTCATGGCCGCGAAAGACTTCCTCCCTTCCCAATAACGGTCATATGAAGTACTGTGATTTGTGAGATTTGATTCCTTTGCAATTTAGCTGCAGTACTTACCCATTTCTAAATTTCAAGCGTGTCATCCATCAATTCATGAGTTACTAAGAAGCGAAAGACGGTCACCTGAAGACCAGAATAAGACCGACCTGTAGGAAAAATGGAGTGAATCGTTATGCTAGAGTTTGATGTCGTCACTCACGACTACTGAGAGCAATGGAACAATGGAGTTGGTCAAAGTGACTTCGTACCCCTTCGACGATCCATAGCAAACGAGGGCCGCGAATAATGTCACGGTTAAAACAGGTCCAAAAATACGCTGTATAATCTGTGCCAAAACTGAGAAGACGTCTAATACCTGGGTTTTCAACGTACACTCCCTTTGATCCGAAAAACATCTGGAAGCCAGGAGTACTGCGTGTGCCGGAATGGGAGTCTCGTCAGGCTCGAGAGTATTAGTAGGTGTCACTCCACACCTTGCGCAAGTGTCTTCTGCGAATAATGGGTGCCTAAATGTCGAGGTCAGCCAAGCTGACAAGTCATGGTGTTTATATTGCTAGTACCTTCAAGGATGGAAACACGGAAGAAAACGAAGTTTTCGTGGTACCAGACGTAGTCATGTTGATAGGCCTCCGAGTCGTAGTCGCGTAGCAAGGTCACGATAATACATGTATACACACATCGAGGTATTTTTTTGATTAAAAGTATTATAAGGAACTGACAATAGACGAGACAAGATTCGAGCCATTAAACGGAATTGTACACGAGAAATAGAGACTCATCCGCAAAGTACGTTGAGATCATCAGGTTTGCCTGAGAGGTGCCAGAAAGTCGTATGGAACCAGCACTTGGTTGGATGGCGACTCGAACTCGGAAGCGTCGTGTGTTGCAGACACAGCGATGTTGTTGGAGTAAATACAATCACTTTGGTAGATGTAACCGGCAGTCTTAGCATCGGGAGGTGTCGCCAAGGTAAAAGGTCCGGAAGCTGGCGAAAAGGGGGACTGCTGGAAGCAATATGCTGGATGGTCCAAATGAAACGTTTCTGGAAAAGACTGAAAGCTGTACTGGGTACGATCATCGATCTTGGATACAACCTTCTTCCTGTCCTGGGGACATTCATCGGGGGCATAGAGGGGAATAGTGTAATATTTGGAAGACAAATCTTGATCCTCGAATGGGACTGACAGTTCGTCAAGAACGGCAACGGAAGGAAATTGAACTTGGCATTTCGTAGAAAATATGTCGAACTCGAGGGGTTCCCGGGATATAGGAGGTGTGTTAAAAGGGGTGATCGAATCTGGCGGAGAGGACATGGAAATCCGAGTGGGCTGTAGGAAATCGTGTGCCTCTAGATGCCGCAATTGAGACGAGGATGTGCCAATAACGTCATCTTGCAACGTCGGGTCAATGTTTTCGTGCATACATCTAATGTGTTGGGTCGCCTGCTGAGCGTGACGTAGGCCAGCGAAATCAGGCAAAAAATTGTGCGTTGGGCCATAGAAAGGGAGACCCCCTCCTATGTTTTCCAAAGCTAGGTCAGAAGCCAAGAGTCCAAATCCGTCGCGAGGTGTAGCAACCAGAGGAGCGGGGAGGTCAAAGTGACCAAAGCCAGCACTAGTTTCAGGCAGAGGTATGGATACGGACGTCGAAGCCAATAATGCCATATCTGAGTGTTTTGAATCAGTGTTTGAAATTTGATGTGCAGTCAAAGAATACAAGATACCGACATGCTAGGTTGTGGCGGTGTGTATTCTTTAAACGTTGTATGTGACTAGAGATCTGTTGTGTTGTACGTATTTTGCCGGTTTTTCTGTAGATAAACGACTGTATGAGCTGATGCCGACCGAAAGCCCTGGATGGACGAGAATCGAGATTGTCAGAGTTCGCACTAGCGATTCCAGGAGACGTCTGCTGATACATTAAACGAAATTTTCCCATGGGGGGATAGACAACGAGAGCTAAGGACTGTATCATTACGCGTTTTAGATGAAAATGCATATAATGCGCACCTTCCATGAAGGCAGAGTGCGCTAGTTCGCTCCAAATTTCTTCACTGCCGTCGCTCGATACCCTGCGTTGCTTGTAGCCCCGTCCTTTCTTAACTGAGGGCAAAACAGAAGACTGGCCTGCGACCGAAGACATTTTCGGTTGGGTATCGCGGGAGACGAACGAGCGACTCGGACGCGCCGTGTGTCACATGACCGTATTCAGTGCACGACCATGACCACCATGGTCACGGTCAAATCAGCCATGGACGCCCTCAAAAAGGCCGCTGTTGGCATGGGAAAAGGTGGCAAACAACTCAAAGATGCCGTCGACCATGTTGCTTCTTGTCTCACCTTACTCGTAAGTCACCACCATATACTCCAGCCCACGACAATCTAACAACCCGTTTGGTGAATCAGAACTCTTCTTCCCTTCCTTCGAAATCCATGGAAAAGTTGAACACCGTTCTTAGAAAACCTATGATACCGCTATACATTGCATTTCCTACCCAAGCTTTGCTATTTTCTGCCACTGTATTTGCATGCATATTTTCGGACAAGATATCAACCGCATTGGGGGTTGGGGATCAGGAAGCAAGAAAGACATGGGAAGTGATTCAACGCTCCATTTTGTCTGGGATTTTGGTACGTCAGTTGCCGAGAGATTGTTCTGTTGTCTGTAATTGGATCGGGTCTTCAGGATTATATTGAAACAAATGATAGCAGTGCGAATTTTTTCACAGATCTATCTCGTTGTCTTGATATAAATGTATTTGTTTTTAGGTCAAAACAAGGATATTGCCGCAAAGGTTTTATTTTCGGCTGTATGCGACGTCGTTTTTCCTACTTCTTCAGTCCTTTCCGCAAGTTCCAGTCTTCAGTGTACGGTAAGACTTTCATCTTGAGCTCGATAATGGGGAAGAATTGACTAGGGATCATCTCGCGCCTTTGCTTCGTGCCGATCGCGTGAATCACAAGGCATACACGCTCCTCTGTGAAATTGCTACGTCGCATTCTTCAAATAAACAAAAGCTTCGGGACCCACAGATCCTAGGCGGGTGAGTTAAACAATCCATCTTTTTGGTAGCCAAGGATCTGATAGCCTGGTCGCGAACGAAGGAAACGGTTAGGCTTCATAATCTCACAAAGCAAAGGTGATCGCCATCAGACTTGGTACCGAAGCCAAGCTCATAATAAACGTTCAACCAGACTTCCTTGCCCTTGAATCTCTGTTGAACCTTTTTGCTGTCATCCTGCCTTCAACAAACAATTCTTCGTCTGGGCGAGCCAAGCGTACAGAGTTCATTCGAGATGTCTTTGACTCACCGCAGAACTTTACGTGTGGTGAAGAGGTGATCCAGGTTCTGGAGTCCGTTGCAACTAGCGATTGGGAAACGACAGCCATGAAAATAATTGATATCCTTGCCAAGAGCGATGTTACATTGTATGTCTCGTGCCATCCTGCTCAAACAGGCATGGTGAAAAGTCTTACTGACTCACTTTTCCGAAGTCCACAGCCATTCCAATTGAATCAATTTCGCGCATGCAACACGTCCTTTCTCTTGCCCAACGCCGTCGACAGGCTATACGTAGATAACAAATCGTTCTTCGCGAATGTTGACCAGGTATCTCCATCACCCGATGGCTGGCAGTATTAATTTCAACTACTTTGTTCTCACAGGGAGAAGTGTTTGAGACCTTCGAAGCAAGCTATTCACAAGTCCGAGGCGTCAGGTTGTCGGCCAGCCTTGACCCTAGCCGTAGTGGGGCGACTCTCGTCACGATTGAACTCACATCAGCCCCTAGTGTCGGGGATTCGACAATGACTCGTCCGCCTAATGACCAGCCAATAACCTTGGCGTTTCATTTGCAATCCAATGATCTGGAAAGGTTTCTTAAGTCATTGCACAGTCGGGCTTTGGTAAGTTTGACCTTCCTTGCTGACTGTCTCCAGCGTTACATTGCTCAGACACTTATTCGACAGGGCCATCGTCTCGTGCATAAAAAACCAAAAATATCAATATCTCATTCACAGTCACCTTTAGATATGGACGTTGACGACTTGAAAGTGCCGCAGCCCTCCGCTGAGGTTTGCCCATAGTCATTCGTGTTGACTACGTATTAACGGTGATGACGTGCAGGACAAAATCAAGACCATAAACCGTAGTAAGGTTCCCGCTGACACATTCCAAGTAGGCGTATTGATCGTCGTCTGCAGTTATGAGTAGTGAAGGCCATTTTTATTCTGACCTTTTTGTCGAAACTGAAGACCCCCTGGTGGAACTGCCCATATCGACGGATGGATTGCCTCTCGTTATCAACTCTGGCTCCCTTGGTCGCAGCCGTGCGAATCACAACACAAATTCTGCCGAAACGGTCAAGCGTCTGTATAACGCATCCTCCTCTCGTGCGCTTCTTGCTACTGGTACTGACAGCAGTCCTACTCCTGTTGTTCTGGCTCCTCTGATATCAAAGCATACTGTCGACCCTGCATTACTTCACGTCTCCCAAGCAGAGCGCCCCCTTGATACTGTTTTCGAAGCTAACAACGAAGAATTATCTGAAGTCTCTGCCGGCAGCCCTAGGTTGGCCATTTTGCATCAATTTATGGACCCTTCTCGGTATACCACTATCCTCAGCAATGGAAGTCCACCGAAGTGCATGGCTCAACGTTCTGATGTCCCTCCTACGCGAGCCGGGGCTAGAAGGGTCATCGACTCCGAGGACGAGGATCAAGCGATTATTCCTAAACAAGAAAAGACTAAACCCTTTCGGAAAAGGAAAGCGATGGCAAGTGATTGCGAGGATGACATCGAGGAAGTGACTGTTCTCCCTTCTCACATAATCGAACCAAGTTCTGTGCTATCAAAAGCGGACACTACCCATACCAAACCTTCTGCCGTTATAACACGTCGAACTATTACCACGAGAAAGGTTTCTTTGGCGTCTGTGGACCTTTCTCATGCCGAACCTTCCACGACGAACGAACTTGGTCACGCTGGCAAAGATAACATTCTGGACAATTCTGCTGCTATTACCCAAGATTCTCTCCCTGCTCTCCCAAATGCTCGTTCCATTTCCGTGCCCAGTATGCCTGTCAAGGCATCTGATTTACCACCTTTCGACCGTGACACTACTGCCACCGACAATGTGACACTTGTTGATAAATCAAATGAAGCCTATACAGTAGACGACCTGGCGCGTTTGAGCCAATCTATGGACAAAAGCACTCCTTCGAAACCGCCTCTCCATTCTGTCAAAAACATCCCCGGTGACAATGGTAGGTATACGACTTTGTTATCAATATTGAACTGAAATCCTACCTTAACTATCAGCTCCTCTCGCCCTGACCGAAGAGGAGATGTTAGACAGGAGGCGCGATAATGTGGTTTCAACACCCAAGAAGAGGAAAGTTGAAACAGTACCTCAAAACAACTCTGATCCAGATAATCCTGAAGCCGACGGTCGCTCCATCAAGCGACTGCGTGTTCCTGGCAAGGACACCAAGAGGGTTATATCCAGCGCCAGAGATGCCTTTGAAGTCTTCGGGCATCGCGCTACTAAAACTATCAAGGAAACGAAACGATACGGAAACGGAAAGAAGGGGAGAACCTCCTCGCCCGATGCTTCGGTTGTTGTGAATTACGACGAGATTCCTGCCAACGTGTCCTCTCCCACCGGGAATCAGGATAGACTTTCCGATTTTTCAAAGGCCGGCCGCGTTTCAGCGATGAAGGAAAAGGACGGAAACACGAAGGGACGTCCTCTCACGACAGCCAAAGGAAAGACTTTGACAGCACAGCGTGAAGCCCTGCCGCCCGTTGACAAAGTTGCAATGAAGTCAATTCAGGCTCAACTACGTAGGTCCGAGCGGATCACGAAAGCAGGTGTATCAACGCAGTCTGGTTTGAAGAGATCAACAGTAAGTCAACGCGATGCTCGTGCTTTGGTTCTGAATGCTGAATTATGTACTAGCCCCAGGTAACAAATGCACCCAATAGAAACAACACAGATAGCAACCAGAGCTGCTCGCTCAAGTCCGAAACGCCTCGTGTGAGCGGTCACTTCCTTTGACCAAAACGTTCCTTGAATCTTGCGTTTAGCCACTTTCGAGAGCCTTGCCACGGGTGTCTCATTTAGAACTCAGTCCTAAGAATCATACAAAGAAAATCCCGAAAGCGAACAAGGCGCCGTGGGAAATGGCAGAGTTGTTCGACGGGACAACGACATCGAATGACTTGACATACCCTCCCATAGAAGTCGCAGGAAGTGAGGAAGATACGCTGTTGCATGTCTCCACGAAAGTCAACAACAAGCTAAACCATTACAATAACAAGTTTGAAGAATATACGGTACCGATAAAGGTAGGTTGTCAGAAAACTTGTTATTTGTGCCAGTGCTACTAATACATACCGTATACCACAGGGGAACTCATTGGCTGATTCCCCGGCCCGTTCGTCAATACTTCAGGACGATGTCGAGATGATCGACCTTACACAGGACGGATCTCCTGTGCATGTCAAGATCTCTCTTAAGAATCTCGACGTAGGTGACTTGCGCCCACAAGACACTGAACACACCGACGGCAACACGATGCATGCTTTGAAATTAGATTCTCCAAATCGCCCTCAACGGCCAATGCCTTCGTCTCCTCGGCTTGACATCGAGAGCAACCGACCCCGCCATTCCGTCACATTTGCCCCATTCCCTGTACAACCGGTAACCCCAATCAAACGATCGCATGGAGTCTTGCCAGAGACGAGCCGTTTCGTCGTGGGGGTTCCAGGCGCTTGGGCCGGGAAAAGTAGGGAACATCCCGTTACGTCACACTATATGTTGACTCTTCTACTCACAGAGCTAGCGATTTCTCCTCTGAATATCGGCCCCGGTCAGAAGCATGAAAGCGAGGGTAGTCCAAAATACGAGGACCGAATGAAGTACGATTTCTATCGGGGACGTCACGATGAAAGTGGTCTTCAAGCTATCGTTGATGTAAGTGAACCCCGGCTTGCTCCCGTTCCCACCTGATCGAATCCCTCATAGGTTTTGAACGAGATAAATCAGGTATGGTTCTTGGATGTCGCAATGAACTAACTGTATTTGCGGATTTTCAGGTCGTGATGCAAAACATATCACGTAAATTCGACGCAGTCAGAAGTGACATACGCTCTGGTCGCGACAGACTTCTGTATGATGCTGCAGCGGAAATTAAGAAGATGTATAATGAAAGGTCTGTTTTAGACATTTCCCTTGATCTCCGCTTCAATTTAAAATATAGTGGCCATCATTTCCACGCACTTATCGACCTCGAACGGGAATATGCCGATGGTCGTCGCAATATAATCGGTTACTTTGAGGATATGCATAAGGTGAACCAAGACATGTGCCAGCAAATCCAGCGAACTATTCAAGAACACGATCGCAGCACACTCTCCAAGAAATTTCCGCGGTCGTTATTCTCTGTTCCTCTAGCTTCGATCTTTCAGAATGTGATTTCGCTTGATGGACTTCAAGTTGGACGCTGAAGTGGCAGAACCAAGAGGCAATCAGAAGTCTTTTGGAAGCTCATGCTGTAATTGGTACTGTAGTAATAATACATCATCTCCTTTCGGAGTTCGGCAGGGTGAAATCCTGGTATTCATCCCCGACCTGTCTCACTGTCACTAGATGGCAGATTCATCATTTTCAGACTCAACGATGATTGATTGATTGATATCGATTACTCTATGGAGTCAACCAGAGTTCCGAACAGGATATGACGATGGACCAGGCCATCAGAGCAACCTATGTATGGGAGACAAGCAGACCGAAGTACACAAGCAGGAAGGGAGAGCCTCAATGACGGTAAATGTAAGCAGAGCTATGGATACAGCAACAACGAAAAGAAGGTTGGTCGAAAAAACGAAGAGAACCTCGGACGTAACGAGAAACGTAAGCAAGCATATCTTGCTCATTTTCCGGGCACTTCCACTGCCAGTCTGTGTGATGGCTTTTTATGCAGAGTACTCGCGCGACCCATGCTTGAGATCATTGCCCTGTCAGAAAGCCATCAGTGTCGGACTTGGGGGCAAAATGAGAGACCATACTTGAAGTGAATCTTCATCTGTGACCCTTGCGGTATCAACCTGAATAGATATAATATTCGGCGCTTGTTTCTGTGTGGACATCAGAAAGCCGTCAGCAGGGAGTGAAACATTACTGCTACCTGAGAGCGAAGGTCCTCTCGGTTAAATGTATCGAGAGGGTGAGAGCCCTGAGAATGAGTCGAGGGATTTGCTGCAGATTGTCGAATGTAGTTTCGGCTGTTCAGATTCGCCAGAACCGTGTTGCAATATATCGGACTCAAGCACGAATAGACAGCACCAAAAGTCAGACTTGGTGACGGGATGACGACAAGCTAATTGTCACAGTATGTTGTTGGTGCAGGAGGGAGACGAAAGGAGATGCACTAACAGTAATGACCACTCCCAACGCCACTATCGCTGTCCACAAACCACTGTTGACGGTCATCATAACTAAATAACTAACCATTCGGTGGGACCTAAGGTGTGTTATGGTCAACGGCCACTCGTCGACATCAGAAATAACCATACTGTTTAAAATGAGTATTCTCTTGCAGGAGCAAGTAGACCATGGAAAACGCAATGCCGACATCTGTAACCGCTGCCATGGAGTCGAAAGCAATGGCCAAAGTCTGGAAATACAAGGATTGTTAGAAGAAGTAGTTGAAGTTGGGCGATACTCACTCCACTGGCTCGTATTTGATCGAGTGTGGGATGAATAAGTCTACCGGAAGGGTGTTATTCATTTATGCAAACTCAGTAATCAAGGTCAACTCACAAGCTAGACATATAGACTTGAACCAGAAGTGCTTAGTTGTGTTTGGAGGTTCGAGATGACTGTATGAACATACGTGCTTGTACCACTAGATGAAAAATGGCATCACTTGAGACAGCCAATGTCATACAAAACAAGACATACCAAATTGCGCCACCACTGATGGAACCTTTGAGATGTTTGTCCAAGATTTAGAGACGCAAAGAGATCTGGAATGCAGAGTGCGACATTACCAGCACGGCCGGGATGATCCATTTTCTCCCGCTGACTGTACAGGAGGTCTGAGCAAACTTGGAACACGTTCGGAGAGGTAGAGGTTGAGCTTACACATCCAGAGTCGATACGTAAAGAACAACTGTGCTACGGTCGATCCAAGTACCTTGAAATACGTTGAGTTGCGCATAAACGAAACAATGGGATCCCTCACAGTGAATAGGATCTGCAACTGAAACGCTCGCAGGCGTAAGCTCGATTTGAAGTGTGGGATAACAAGGGTTACATACGGTGAATTCGCTAATCAACAGTTGTCAGCATAATAATCCAAACAAGAGAGTATGGGATGACTAACCGTCGCAAGACAGTGACCGCTTCGATGCTTCCAAATTTTGATATGAGCACCTTGTAGACTGTAAAGGAGATTAGGAAAATTCGATAAATACTTTACGAATAACACGCACGCCCTTCGTTGAGCACGACTTGGTGAGTAGTATCCATGATCCTGATAGGCTAGCTCAACCCCTACGTAGATGAGTGAATGATTCGTGAAATTTACCATAGCCAGGCTACCTGTACTGTATGGATGAGATGTGGGCCGTAAGAATGAACGAAAGTTACGGACCATGAACTTGAGGATCCAATTATCTCCAGGATAGCTACATACGCATGGGGGTTAGATGAAGGCCAAGAATGTGGACCTTGTACCACGTACTTCAGGAAGTAATTGAAGCTGAGTATCGAATGTCAGATGATGATGATAAGAGACACAAGTGACTGACGTCTGGATGCTTGAAACGCCCCACAAACCTGTCGCAACGAAGGCTGCAATAAACATACCGCCATAGCTGTTACCTAGATCGAGAGTTACAGCGGCAGGAAGGGCAGCCATGAGGGATGAGGGACATAGTTTGAGCTGGTTATAAGGCGAGATCGACAAACACTGAACCCCAAAAGGCAAGTTGTATTCCATCATAAACTCCAACTGTTCTTATATTCTCCGAACCGTTGCTACGGCGCTCAGCATCAAAACGGCGGTTCTTGTCTATCACAATCGCAATTCCTGATCTGACCTGCCGTTAAGATCCCCATCGGGCACCTAGTGAACACCCGCAGTCAACTCCGTCTGGGCATAAATCGTTTAAGCGCCGCTTCTAGCTTGAACTTGTCAATTTACACTGCATTAATGCATTCCTGTCAGTGAACCCACCATAGTTGTACCTTTATTATAACAATTCCGGCAGATGGCCGCGCCAATGTGCCGCTTTGCAAGGGACGTCGCCCTCAAGTTGTGGATATAATATCCGGCACATCGGAATGTCCGCGCCGGTGTCAACTGACCGTGATGCATACGAACTTGTACATTTTTATTGCCCTGGCGAAAACCTTGAATTAATTTTCTTGTGTTCATAGATGTGTCCAAAGAAGCAAGTATTATATTACTAGAAGCTGATTCGATTTCCAGGTAGCTCACATGCCGCCCCCAGGCCGACTCGTCTCAACCCCAAACACATTGCGATAAGACTGAGCTGACGTTGATCCAGATCCGGTTGAAGTACTTGCGGTCGAGTGTGACGACCAGAAGGAGTCGTACGTGAGGTTAGAGCTACCAAATTCGTACCCAGCAGAGTTGGAATGTGAGACGGAATGAGGATTGGCCGACAATGAACTTGCGTTGGCGTTGTTGGCGAGCGTAGAAATCCCTTGCGATGGAGAGTGTGGAGATCGACTTGATTTCGATTTTGACTTTGAACTCGATTTTGACTTGGGTTTTGCCGTCGTTCCAGTCGCAACCAAGGTGGCATTCGAAATGAAAGGATCATCTAACGGTGAGGGCATTCGCTCCGATGATTTCAAGTCCGGATCCACACCCATAGAGATGAGGGAATCCTCGGGTGGTAGGAGAGCTGGGTCAATGAGTGGGGGTGATATATTGGTGGTAGGAGCCGGGTGCACGGCTTGAATGTCTTGCGACTGAGAGCCTGTCGCTTCGTCAAGCTGTTCATCCACAGGCATAGAGATCCCAACCGTCCCACCATTGGGGTTTTCAACTCCAGCCGCCGACCTATTTGACACAATATGCTGCTTGAAAGAAAGGGACGACTGGGTGGTGGGATGTGAGCGCGTGGTGTTGGTTGGCTGCGCCAACATGGTTAACGTAGAGGCCAAAGGGTAGGGTCGTGGCCCACGCATGTGTGAGTGGTGGAAGTAAAGGTTTTCTACCTCGTTTAGGCTCTGTTTTTGCTGTGGGAGGATGTGAGATTGGAGAGGTGAGTGCGGAAGACATGGGTACATACCCAACCATGATCTACTTTGAGCCTAGCATATTGCAGGCGCATTTGAAGCTGCCTGGAAAGCTGCATTGTTGGAAATCGAATTTCTAAGGTTCTAGCGGTCACGAAACTAGGAAATATCGTACATGATTGGCCCTGGCCCTCTCTAGCGTCTGTTTACGCCTCTTAGACTCTGTGTCGTTAGCTTGGGCAGCTGCAATAGAGGGCGAGTTCACCATCAGGCTTAGTGGTCGTGGTCGGGAGACCAGGCTGGAAATATAACTGCACGTGAGCCAAAGGCAAGTGCACGTGACCAATGCCTCTTCCACCGCCTCTGAATCTTCAGCTTTGGTTATCGGAGAATGGACATCTTCTCCAACCGCCAGTCAACAACTTTTGCTTGTACAAAGGGAACGATTATGTCGTTATGGCTGTCGGTGGACCGAACGAAAGAAATGACTACCATGTAAATGAAACGGAGGTGTGTAAGCTGTCGCATCTGAAAAGGCTTCTAATACCCCAAAAGGAATGGTTCTATCAGTATAAAGGTGGCATGCTCTTGAGGGTTGTCGACGATGAAAATTTTAAAGACATAAGGATCGAAGAAGGCGAGATGTTCTTGCTGCCAGGTGAATGTTTTTTTTCACCTCACACTCCCAAAACATGACTTGAATACACAAGCCAACACCCCGCACAACCCGGTACGTTTCGCGAACACCATTGGACTCGTAATTGAGCGAGTCCGTCCGGAAGGTTCATTTGGTGACTCACCCCCCCATTGTAAATGTCTCGTTAAATCCTCACGTTTAATAGACAGTCTCCGGTGGTACTGCCCTCTGCATTCTCAACCTACTATTATATATGAAGAATCCTTCCATGTAACCGATCTTGGAACACAGCTTAAGCCTGTCATTGAACGCTGGATGGAACATTCGGAGATGAGGACATGCAAAGCTTGTGGCAACATTGCTCCAGCGAAGTAGGGGAT
This sequence comes from Hygrophorus pudorinus, assembly GCA_003314045.1. Classification (NCBI taxonomy): domain Eukaryota; kingdom Fungi; phylum Basidiomycota; class Agaricomycetes; order Agaricales; family Hygrophoraceae; genus Hygrophorus; species Hygrophorus pudorinus. The sequence continues at coordinate 42,771 of QLPF01001047.1, forward strand.
GGCAGCCCATAATTATTTTTCTATTACATGTATGTTTGAGCGTCGAATTCCAATGTCCGGACCGACTCTGGGATTCCTTGGGCGAGATAAGGGGAAAGCGGGTCTTCATCAATTATCTCTATTTCACTGACACGGCCCTTTCCTCACCGGAATTTCTGTGCGGCCGCTGCGCGATCTTCCAAGTTGTCAACTCCCATCCGAAATCTCCAACAGCATGGTCGAATATCGTCTCCCGCTCAACGTCAAACCTATTCACTATGCTGTGGTCGTTCGAACCGATGTGGAGAAGCTCGCCTATAATGGTTTTCTCAATATGTATGCAGTCTGTCCTGCACGTTAATGGTGTTGCTTTTGCTGATCAGTCAAGTGTGAATTGCCTTTCAGTCTGGATGTACGGGAGGAGACATCCATAATCGTGTTAAACACTGCAGAACTTGAATTCGGCGAAGCCTTGATTCAAGAATGAGGACTTACATGTATTTCTCCGATATCGGAAATGGAACGAAAATTCCCTTTCACTTGCCACACAGCTCAAAGGCTCGACTTCATATTGAGTTTCAGGGCAAGCTCACATCCAGGTTACTACAAGTCTTGGGCAGGACAAAATATTGCTTTGACGCAATTTCAGGTATTGCCGTGGGCTTTGTTACGGTTTGCTGGTTACTTACGCTTCCTGCATTCGGCTAGTGCAGCACACCGAACATTTCCCTGCTGGGGTGAGCCCGCGTTCGGGGCGGCGTTAGCTGTTGCCTTGGTCTCACGCTCTGATGCTGTCAATTTGAGCAGTATGCCTGTCACTTCCAAGAATTTTTTTCCGTTGGACTTCAACGACGATGCGGAAAACAATTTGATGTCCAAGTTTTTACCGACTTCCATCACGGGGAGCACGCCTCTGGAAGATCCATCGGTTTGATACCAGGCCACCTGCAAGCCGTCTGACTCTTTCCGCCTTGCAGATATAGCTCAAAAGCACGCCCCTGTCTTCGCAGATTCTCGTAGCATATGCTAATGGTCACTTTGACTATTTCGAGAGTTCCTACAAAAGCCCCCTTAACGGCAAGACGCGACCCCTTCGAATTCACGGTTTTGCCAGTCAAATTATTCCTACCCTTGATCAAATGCTTTCCTTAGCGACGTCCGATATTATACACCAAGCGTAATTCGCGCTCGACAGTACATTCCTCTACCTTTTTTTCGCATGCAGGTGGGTGAGGTGATTATGACAGGTATACCTCTTTTCACGCCCTTTTGGTATAGTAATTGAACATGCTCGTTTATGCAGACCGGTAATGTCTTGTCTGGACAATTGGAACGATGCATTTCTGAACCCGACATGACAGGATATTCCCAGAGTGGAAAGTGGACTCCGAGTTCGTCACGGAACATCTAAACAATGCCCTAGGCCTTGACGTTAAATTGTCTTTTCATCTCGTAGAGGTCGATTGTCCCGACGCCAATCACATTGGTCAGGTCCATTTATCAACGCAGTTGCTGTACTATCAACTTATTTGACCAATCTGCACAGATATTTGACCTTTTGAAAGCTGCATCTGGTGTGCCAGGAAGATTTTTTTTTTTTTTTCACGAGCTGACTTTTAAAAGTGTTGCATATGCTGTCTAATTATGTTGGAGAAGTCGGTTTCCTGAAGGGTGTCTCGAGAATCATCTTACCGAAAGGCTGTCACTACAGACCTATGGGATGGTATAAGAGGCTACAGGTACCTCATTCTATACCTCAAACCAGCTGCTATGACCTATCTTATATTCTTAGGCATCGATCACTACAGTAATGAGGAATTGGATAACCAAAGTGAGTTGTAGATCTTTTCCGTCAGCCTCTGGAGGCCAATGTTGCAAGAAATGGGTGGGATTTCCAGTCCTGACGGTGACTGAAGTCCCAAATGGGATTCTTGTGAGCCAAGATATCTTCGTTGGAAACTGGATTGCCTGAAGCAGAAGATAAAGAAACAATTTGGTAGGTTTCCACATTGTGAACTGGTCACCTAATTTCAGTGTGGCCATTACCAGGTGAAGCCGCAGTTGATAAACCAGCCATTCTGGATGAACGGCATTGACACAAGCCTACCTTTCAAACTTGATGCAGAAACCGCTGGTTTTGTGAGTGTCAGGTTTATCTCACTGTGGGTGGTCAAACTATCATGATCCTTGTTAAACGGGTGTAGTTACGTAACTTACACCGCTACTTCCCTCATGCCTGCATTTGATCCTGTACGAGACGCTGTGTTGAATTCTCCAATTACACCTTCAAGTTCAAGTTCGAATAGTCCTTTAGCAACTACATTGTTAACCAGGAGGGCAACTGACTTGGCCGTTCTTTTAAATTCTCAACCTCTTGAACCATACTGGGCTTCAACCCCCTCCACAAGTTCTCCAGTTCTCCCTTCGACATCGCCATCTATTACTATGCCGCCACCACCGCCGGCAGTCTCGGCCATCCCGTACTGTCCTCGTAGAATAACACCCGCTGGTTCTGTTCTCGTTCCGATGTCCCAGGCTGAGATGGACATGTACAAACATTACACCGGTATAGGTACTCAAAAATTGTCCAAACGTAAAAGGAGTCGCAGTAGCGACCCAGATGATCTCGAACATCGCCCATCCAAGAAATTGGCTGGTGACGTTGGTGTGGTAGTTGAGCATTGTGCGTACTTTTATTCTCGTATCCCGTCCCTACTTATCGCATGTTTCAGATAATGCTCGGCCAGAAGTAGGTGTAATCCAACGCCTTGATTCCCCTATCATCGGCCTCAAGAACTTCAACAATTGGGTCAAGTCAGTCTTGATCACCCGCTTTGCGCATCCCGTCCTGGCTGCGAGCCCGGCATCAAATTTGTACGCCTCTGGAAAAGGTCGAGGCAAAGGGAAAGTTTTGGACATGGGCTGCGGCAAGGGAGGGGATTTGACAAAATGGGCGAAAGCACGGGTGCGCGAGCTTATCGGACTTGGTGCGTAAGCATGTTTGGACCCTGTATACGAAACTTGATGTAGTTCTGTTCTCATGAACATCCAGATATCGCCGCAGTGTCTGTGGATCAAGCCCGTAACCGATGGCAAGACTTGCGGACTCCACGCTTCGATGCAAGTTTCGTTACATTGGACTGTTATTCTGAATCCTTGTCCAAAGCAGTTCCACCCGCAAGGCTGGCTCAACCTTTTGACGTTGTATCAATGCAATTTTGTATGCATTACGCATTCGAGAACGTGCAGAAGGCGCGCTGTATGCTCGACAACGTAAGTCGGTGGCTCAGACCAGGCGGGGTTTTTATTGGGACAATACCGAATGCCGATCAGCTGTTGTATGTCCGTCGTCTGTTTTCCTTTGTTCGCTATCATTTATATATCCTCTGATACGGGGGGGGGGGGGGGTAGAGAACGCTTGGATGTTCTGCCTCCGAATCAAGAAGATCTTTCTTTCGGCAACTCGGTTTATAAGATCCGGTTTGAAGATCGAAAGCAAAAGCCCGTATTCGGCCACAAATACTGGTTCTTTCTTAAAGACGCAGTTGAGAATGTACCAGAGTACATAGTACGATGGGACAATTTTGTCCAGTGCGTTCTAGTCATCCTTCTGCGTGCGCGTCCCTGCTACATTTTAATCCTCGAAACTACCAGAATGGCGGCGGAATACAAACTATATCCTACTTACAAAGAGGAGTTCCACCAAGTTTTCGACGAGCATCAAGAGCATCCGGAGTTCGGACCGCTTATGGAGCGCATGAAGGTTGTCGACTCCAATGGTGAAAGTTCCATGGATGAAGATCAATGGGAGGCCGCAAGTACGTTGTGTAATTGATAGGTCGGCCAACTTTTCGTACTGATAATACTCTGCAGATATCTACATCGCGTTCGCGTTCGAAAAGCGATGATCCCGTTCGCTTTATTACGGTGTTTCTATAACATGTGATCTGTAAACTTCTAGGCGGGATGCCAACTCCCAAAATACTTGTTGCCGTCTGACTTGCAATGGTCGCTGTTTAGCTCTTCATGTTGGTGCGTATCGACATTCAATCAAGACCTCTGGGCTGTTTTCGAATGGAATTCGCAATCTCTTGTTCAGAAGCATCCATTACAACTAAAGCTTTCTGAAAACTATCATTCAAGAACATGGCATCCCTCAGAGCCTCTGCCACGACGGTCAACCCGTGACTTTGGGGACAGTTGTACCGTTCTGAATTTCACGTTTTTGTGCATAATAATCCACGAAAAAGGTTATACAGTCTCATCGACTTGAATGATAATAAATAAGGAGACTAGAGAGGAAATTAGAGGCATGGAATGAAATGGTCAATGAGTTACCGAAACTAGTAGAATTACAGGATGCACGAAAAAAAAAAAAATAACAAATAAGACGACGGCCTATCATTTATTTATTCCTGTCCGAAACCAACAGTCTCCCTGATAAACGCAATCGATCAACGAGTAGTCCACATGTTACCCAATAGAAAAAACTCACTCTACAGCTAGGGTCAGCTTGTGTTCGAGACTGGCATAATCTTTATAGGGAGGCAAATCGATGCGATTGAAACATGTGTGACTCTTTGGCAGCTGCGACGGATCGCCCGATTTCTCGATGGTGAAGCGTCTGGATCCGTCTGAGCCTTGTAAGTCTTTAAATCCATTGACTGGGATACGCGATGTCCCTGTAGCAAACTGCAACAGGCGAGACTTCCGCTCTGCCGGCCAGCCGCGAACACATTTCCAGAACCACTGGATAACCTCGTCGTTCATCTCGTATCCTCGGTAGTCCGTGAACTTCGTCCAATCGTCACTGTAAAGGAAGAAGTGTGAGACCTACTTCCCACAACCGAAAGTAAAGAACGTACACGTCGATCTCTGACATGCCTCCGATCAGCAGCTCAAGCTCACGCTCATCAAACACTGTGATGAGGTCCTGGGGAATGAGCTCGCTGAAACCCGACATGAATGCCTCGAACTGTTCCTTCACGCGCTTCGAGATACGGTAGTCGACAATGTGCTCAACATATTCCTTTTTATTATCCTCCGTCACTGGAACATCGGCGCCTCCGGACCTGAGTTCAATGGTAACCATTTCGCCAAAGCGCTCCTCCGTCGTAGTAAATGTTTCGTCAATGATGTCCGTGATGTCATTTTCCCTTGTTTTGATCAAATGAGTGGCACGGAGGGAGATAACACGATGAAATCCTATACGCACAGCATCCAAGTCATTCCACGATGTAGCTCAACGTCCACGCTCTCCAGGTCGGACAACGTAACCTTCTTTTTCAAGATCATCTTATAGAAGCTGACGATGAAGTAGGCGTCGAGGAAGCGACGATGGAATATGCCAAGACCCAAGCAACGGCCAATGAATTTGAAGTAGTTCAAATGCTCGGGATTGACGCCAGATGCAGGGTTGATTTGGAGGGTGTAGTTGTCATGAGCAGAATATTCAAAAAGACAGTAGAACGGATTGAACATCTCGTGCGATAGCAGGAAGAAGAATTCTCTGACAGGTGAACACTATATTAGTTGCCCATCATCGAGTCAAAAGATCTCCCAACATACCTTGAAAGACCACCATAATCCAAACCATCCTCACCATCGAATTTGATCATGAGCCGTTTCTTCAAATCATTGGGAGTCTGTCTCATTATCTCCGCATAGCTGTCCTCGAATATATGATTTCGTCTGATTTTGATCTGGCAATTACCAGGTTGTGCACGCATAGCGGGCTGACTTCTGAAATAAATAAGCTTTCTCCTGAAGTCGCGCTTGTACTGAGGAACGTTTGCGTCGAGGGTTGATGGTAATCGGGGGTCGTCCCATGTTGTCGTCTTTGTGTTGTGATCCACAAAGTAAACCCGTGCAGTCGACGTCAAACGCATCTCCCATCCAGAAGGTAAAGGACCTAGCTGCGAGATCGTCTGAGGTTGTAATGCTGCTCCTTGTCCATTGGGACCCATAACTCGTATGATTGTCTGTCGGCGTGGATCCACCCATGTCGTTGTACGTGTATTATGGTCGACATAGTACGGGCGCCCCTCTGGGGTATAACGCTCCTCCCAACCGGCAGGTAAACTGCCTGACCCTGAAGTAGTGGTATTGTGGCCGGCGGCAATGGCAGCAGGGGGGGGTGAGGTGGGAGCAGGCGCCGATCCGCGCAAGGCGCTTGTTGTGTTGTTATTAGCCTCTAGTAGATCATCAGCTAGGATACGACGTGAATGCTGATCGCGGGCGGCATTGGTCTCTCCTTCCTGTGTACTGTTATTCACACTGGCGCTGGCTGAAGGACGGTTCCATGTTGTACTGCGAGTGTTGTGGTCGACATAGTACGTCCGTCCGAGAGGATCAATACGGCGCTCCCAGCCCGGCGGGAGGGCACCAAACTGGTCAACGTTGGGATTGAAGTTGCGCATCGGAGAGTTGGCAGCAGAAGCGCCTGGAGATGTGAGAGGCGGGCCAGTAACACCTTGCGTCGTGGCTGGCGGTGCCAGACCGGCGTTTGTTGAATTGGTACGAGACAGTGCGGTAGGCCCTGACTGCGTTGACTGTTCAGTGTCTGTCGTTGCCACTGGAGACGATGGTACTAGATTAGGCGTGGGCGTACTCTCAGGAACTGTGGCGTGGGAACTAGATTGACGAGACAGGTCAGGTCCGGGATTACTGCTGGGATTAGAAGCAGCGAGGGAAATAGAAGAGCTGTTGAGACCCATATTGGCGAATGCAGTGTTGACACCCGAGACCTGCGAAGGGCCTGGGTTGGCGATAGGTTGGTTGATATTTGTTGAGAGATATATAATGAGTTTGCCGTGAACGACGAGGTTGTCGTTCGACTTTTTCAAGTCCAAAGTGAGCATTTCTGGGTGAATGATTAGGAGGTAAAGATAAAGCTTGTGATTTGAATGACGGACCATGACCTCCCATTTCAAAGTCCAGAACGTCACTGACTCGAACATTGACGACACCCAAAAACCCCTGATCCCTCCTCTTGAATTTTCGCTGGTCGAAAATCTGGACCGCTACCACAGAAGAATCTTTGACGTTACTGATGATGGTTGAGAACTAATAGGGCGTCATGGAGGGATTACTCACATATCGAAACTCTCATTCCAATAAGGATTTAGAGTTTTCTTGATTACACTAGTAGTGTGTGTCTGCTCTGCATCGACGGTGATGACAGCGAAGGGGTCCGGGAGACGGAAGACATCGCGCTTGGATAGACCATCCGCAGCAACGACTAATAGAATTTCGGCTGAGCAAAGATAAAGACGTAAAATTTGAATCATACCTGTGACCCTGATCTTTTTGCTACCTCTGCATTGAAAGAAAGACTAACGTCACTTCAAGAAAAGCAAAAGCAAGGGTCGGAACTTACTGAGGATTTGGGGGTACAGACATGAATCAATTACGCCCAAAGCAAGGTTTCTAGTATGAAAAGACGCGAAAGCGGGTCGTTATTCGTAATTATGCCGTCAAGGTCCTTGCCAGACACTTGGGTTGGTACACTTGGACAAGTGGTGGATACGGTTGACAAGCACCAGCAGCAGTCATGTGCTTTCTCGCTTGCCAGTGGTCGTTCCGCAGCGGCAATGCGTAATATTTCCAATATTTCCAGGGATAACAATTTTACTACTCTATATCAGATTTGGTTCTGTACGGCTATCAGCCTTGGATCCAAGAATGGGTCTGAAAGTTTCTCGCAGTCTTCTTCGATAATCGTGCTGCAACATTCAAGACCACAAAAACCCGAGTTACGTTGCTCGTGCTGTTCGTCAGGTGAGCTCAAGACCAGTGCGATAACTAGACCCATGCTTACTAGGGGGACCCTTGGTGTATACGTGAAGAAAGATGTGACACCCTTGCCCGTCGAGGTCTTTGAAGACTCTGATGAACGCCTGTTTTTGAACCTCGACAAGATGTGAACCATTGGGGTGAGGGTGACAGTGAACTCCTCTTTTCACGATTGTTGGCCCCTATGGGATTTCAATTCATCCAATGGTTCACAGACTGCTATATAACTTGAATATAATATTTGATGTATCGTCGGCGACATGAGTAGCTTGGTGAGTTCGGAAACCCTAATTAGTCGTAGTACTTGGAATCTTGGATCCTACCACCCCGGCATCATTTACAAAATGCCACCACTTGAAGCCCCACTGAACACTGTAAATGCCTTGTACCCTTCCACCTTATACACAATTGACATACCTGCCCAGGCCAACCAACATGCTGCCAATGCAGACGATTTCCTGGCCCAAGGTTTGCTCATCCCAGCAGCAGAAGAGCACACGAAGGCAGCCGAAGCATATACAGTTGCAATTGAACGCTGCACTGATGAAAATGTTCAATCTTTACCCCTTCTGAAGCCTTTGCAACACGTTTACTTTTATTCCGTGTTTACAGACCAAGCGGACACTGAGGATGCTATGCAATGACCATACCAAAGCCAACAAGGAACTGCAAAGGAAAATCACCAAACTCAGGGAAGAAAACAAAGATCCGGCATTACCTCAGAAACCCACCCCTTTACGCGCTACACATTCGGTTGCAAATTACAATCCTCGACCCGCCGCCCCTTCTCCGCCTCCCCACCGTCGCATGACCGATTCACAAAATACCGTGGACGAATCATTTATGGTATTAGGACAACGTGTGAGTGCACGTTTTGACGTAACGCAAAGTAGTTCAATTTTTTTTTAGTCAGACCCTGGAGACGCATTCAATCAATTCTGGGATATTATGCAAGGAATGCTCGATAACTTATCCCAGCCAGTGGCATTCGCCACGGCGCCTCTTGGTCAAGATGGAATGCCATTTTCGAGGAACCTACATCGAGATGGGAGCTTGAGTAGTGACACTGATGTCGAGGAGCCCATGGCATCACGGTTTACGCGAAAACTTGGCATGGGGAAGAGTGCTGCAAGGAAAAATGATCCTTCACTGGGTGCTAATTCAAGGACGGCACGTACCCCCCCGACGGACTTATGCGAGGACGAATTTGACGAGGACATATTTGATCAAGGCGAGTTGTTTCCTCCAGATGCCATATCTTGAGACTTACGTTGTCAGTGACCTTAGGGGATGAGCTGTCCGAATCATTTTGTCTTGTTCCGTCTGGTTCTGAGCCGTCACCGTTGGCCCTCAAAAAGGAGAACATGACACTTAAAGCTGAGGTGGACACGATGCAAAAACGCTTAGCCGCGACAGAACGAGTACTTCATCTACGCAAAGAGCAAGATCAACAGCTGCGAGATAGTATAGTCATGGCCCGCCGTGAGGTGCGTTTTCTGCCAAAAGGCCATGTGGGCAAGAACAATTTTACGATAGTCTGATAGGCGCAACGAGCTATGACTGCCTCAACCATGGGACAACGACCGGGGCCTGCAAACATCGATTTTAACGCGCTTAATATAAATATACCACCTGTTCCGTCGCCAGTGGCTGCTTTAAATCCTGGGCGAGATCGTGAATCACAACTCGTTCGAAGAGTGCGAGAACTCGAAGAGGAAGTGCGTGTCGTACGCGTGGAAAACGAGAAACAAGCATGTTTCGTATTGTCTGCCACCGACTGCGCTAATGCCACTAACATTCATAGAAAGCGATGATCGCAAAGTTCCGTGAGCGATGGGAGAAGTTGAAGGAGTCTGCGAAACGCAAGAAGGATGCAAAAGCTGCCATGGAACCTGACATATCTGCTGTGCGCATTGAGGAGGAGCCGGAGCTGGATGAAGCAGCGTCGAGATAGTTCTGGCCACGTATTTTTATGTACTTGTTAAAGTTGTATCGTTAGCCATGCTTACCCCCTCTAACACGTTTACCGGACACTTGCTGCTGTATCGGTGGTTAATCTTCTACCAGGACTATACATGCACCACCTGAACAACACAACGGAATGAGGTCAAAGACCGGGCGAACAGTGCCGTAGCCTCGACTGGAACGTTTTGAATGACCTTCCAAAAGAAACTCCACCACAAGCCACAGCCAAGTAAATCAAAACGACATGTGGGAACGGCGAGACCATAAGGCGTTGACTGTGCCGGGTAGGAAGTAGGAGCAGAACGAATATGTTCCCGAGAGGTTGCAGATATCGATTTATATGATTGATCTAGAGAAAGATACAAGATTCTTAGTACGAAAGCGCCAAGATCACGCAAACAATCCAAAGTCGACGATTTTCAACGAGCTGACAAGGGAACCAAAGTCCGCATTTGCAGCAGTCCATCCTTCCTCTCCTACAGCTCCCCCGTCTTCCGAACACACCGGGACGTTGCATGTCACGACAAGATCTATGCGATTCTCCTGAACACGGAATAATCCCATTAAAATTCGAACTTGGTCTGAATTCGTTCGGTTGAATTTTCGGACGAGTTGAAGCCCGGTAAGTATAATTGGGGATGGTGTGTCGTCGCCTCTATCGTTAGGAATAACATTAACGCTCTGGACCTGACTAAATTCCGCCGAGTTGTCATCTGCCAGTGACTGGAAATGAAATCTGGCAACAATCGGAAGTTATTGACACATGAAAAAATAAATATTCCAGGACAGACCGAACCTGACAGCATCCGAGAAATGAGTTTGCTCGACTCTTTCGAGGATTTCAATGACAATACTGACACTGGAATTTGGGTACAAGAAAACCTCTTGTGTGTCAGGAATCTGACGTAGATCGCTAAATACCGCTAACCATTGGTGCAGCTGAAATTGGATGGTTGATTGATGGTGACATACGATGCATCGACAAGCTGAACAGGCATTATGGCTGTTATAGCGCCTCCGAAGAGACTTCTCGGGGCGTAGGATGTCATTATACTGTACTAAACTTTAAGCAGTAAGAGCTGGACGCTGAGAGTCACGTTCCCGCACTGAGTCACATGTAAGTAAACATTGTGACAGACGTGTTCCCTTCGCGTTCATCGCCATGGCCGATGCTCATCGTCGCTCAACAATGCAACCCGCTCCCGACCCGCATGGAAATTTACGCACTGGCATTCCTATGCCCTCCACAATCAAGAAACCTACCCAAACCATGCGAATGTCTCTGGCTCCTGCTCAGCGTGGCCCGTACCCTCCACCATCTCACCCAGGTCCCTCTACAAATCTGAGACAGTCAATCTTTCGTTCGCAGAACATGAACGCGCTCCTACAGAGTACGAGCAAGCCTAACTACGGTCGAACACCGTTGCATAAGTGAGTGTATTGTATTTTCATTTGCGAGTGCTTCGTTGTTTAAATTATGCATTTGTCGTTCCAGTAGCACTCGCCGTGGATCTATGTGGACAGGTGGTCCCCAAGCAGCTCCTCTGCCGGGTATTCAATCAACCAAGGACACTCGCTCATTGCGTGACCGTCCATATCAGAATAAAATGCGTCAGGACATATTGGCATTCCTCCAAAGTACCCGGTATGATATAACCATACAAACACTGTTGAATATTACGGGCAAGGACTTTCGATCCATTGTTTACCACTTGATTGAACTACTCGACTCAAAGTACCTGTTCGACCCAGATGCGAGATTCGAGGAGGAATTTGTTCCGGCTCTGAAGGCACTGCGCTATCCTTTTGTCAGCCAAATTGATTCAAAATGGCTAGCTGCGCCTGCTAGTATGCATTCTTGGCCTTTTCTCCTAGGTGTACTACATTGGTTGGTCGAAATGTGCAAGGTAAGTCATCTCTCTTCCATCGAATTCATGCTTTAGGTCTTGGTCAATAGGGCAAATCCGATTACATGCGGAGCGGGCATGTAAGCTTACAACGTGCTGAAGCTGTACCTGAAGAATTCGACGATCCCGATCACCACCAGGCTCTTACTTTCGAATTCTACGATCATACATATGGGCTTTGGTTGGATGGGGATGATACCCCCACAAGACCAAGGGAAGTGTTAGAGAATCGCTACGGTAATCTGTTTGCTCTGTAAAACGATCGGCGTCTGACTTGCTACACAGCAAAGAAGAATGAACGAGTTCTTGCGGACTTGGAAACACAGAAGGATCTTCTCAATAAAGTCAAAGCTGAATTGAAAAAACTGCAATCATCAGCGGTGACCATTTTACTTGCTATCCTTGTCGCTATACTCACAATTAGAGGCAGGCGCCATTGGAAAAGTTACAGAAAGAGAACGGCTTGCTTAAGACCGACAACGAGAAATTCCAGAAAATCCTCAATCAATATGAAGGCCGGAAGAAGAAGCTAATCGATGTTATTACCTACGAGAAAGCTGATCTTGCGACAAAAGGTTCGCTATGAACTGTCAACTAAGTTTACAACAAGTAATGACCACACTGGCAGGTTTACAGCTAGAACAACTCAAATCTGAGCAGCAGAAGCTGGCAGAGGTAGTCAAGACACAGAATCTATCGCCCGAGGAAGTCATTCGCATGAACACGGATCACGAAACGCTTGCTCGCAATCTGGAGGACCTGAAGGTCAAAATCACAGAAATTCATAAGACTGTGATGACCCTTGAAGTGAATGTCACAAATCGTGCAGCAGCTGCCGAGGAAGCCGTGGATACATATACCAATCTGCTTTCATCTCTTGGGTTATTTCCCCCTCTACCGCCGCCTTTGAAAGATATTGATCTCACCTTGGAGCTGAATACCGCCACCTCCAATCCCGCACAACTGCTTGTCGGCCTTGATATTAGAAAGGTCATCAAACCCACACTCAGTGGCGTGGCCGAATCTAAAAGATCCGAGCGTGCCACAGTGGAGAGTGAGCGCATTAAAGTGGATGACGAGCTGGACCAACTGACATTGGAGTGTGAAAATGTCGACGAAGAGATTGGGGAGATGGAAAAGAAGGTGTCCGCTTTGAATGAACAGGCCGATGATTTGCGAGATGTCAGTTTACTTGTGGTTTTCCGAATGCTCTGAAGACCGCCTAACATTATTTCAATGCACCCAGGCAGCGCAGCAAGATGCTTTGATAATTAGCGGAGAGGCGACACGGCTGGAACGGGAGCTTGCCCATGCCCGCACTGCGGCACTCGCTCACGGAACGGGCGTCAAGTCTCGGTTACAGGCTCTACAATTCGAGTTGAGTCTTTTTCTTTTTCCATTTTGGATATGGGATTGATGCCACCTGCTCAGTTCTCGGGAGCAGATTGAAAAGATTGCGCGGTTGAAAGAAGAGACGGTTCGCGCTATTGTTAAGAACAGCAACGACATTGCCATGTTCAAGCAGGTGGTTTCGCGACATTTACAAGATCTACGAGAATTTGCGGAGGGAGATTGAGGTCTTTATTATTATTTATTATTACTCGCTGATTGAACCGGCATTTGGGTGTAGTATCTACATGTGGAACACTGAGGTAACTGTCAAAGAAAGTCGTCGGTTTTTAGACTTTTAGCTGACTATCTCGTTTATAAACTTGAAGCGAGTGCCGAGATATCACGTGATACTTATCTGGGTGGTCGATCGAATCCACCATGTGGTTCTTTCCGGCGTTCAAGACTTCAAGTTGACTGGTAGGTCCGGACCATTTACAATGAACTCAAGTAAGGGCTGTTACAGCAGTGGACACTAGCAACCACGACCCAGACGTTCGGTACAGAGCCTGCGAGTCTTGTTCCTTTGCCTATGAACTTATGTCCTTTCAGACTTCCCCTTTCCATGGCGCCCCTCGGCGTGGGTAGAGGCGTAAGGTCCTGTCTCCCAGGCTGGTTATCCGCTTAGAGCGTCCCATAAGAATGCGTGGCATCTAGTTTTGTCTCCACCTCCTCATTCACCCTCCATCTCGAGCATTCCATCGTCTCTTTCCTTGGACAATGTCTTCCAGACCTGCCGAGAAAGGAGCAACGCCAGTGTACAATGATCCGGAGAAAGGGACAGTAGACATTTTCCCTATCCGGCCTGTGGCCACAGTTTTCTATCAAGATGAAAAGAAGGGGATAGATGTTGCGCATAATCTTCCGACTCTTAGGAAAGAATCGCTTCCATGCGGACCTGCCAAACCCACATCCAAATATAAAGCGAAAGTTTCCAGGTGGATTATGTTCAAACTGTGGTTCAACACTTACAGGTGCATAATGTCTTCTCCGTCGTTAGTTATACATATATTCACAAGGGCGTCCAAACAGGAAATTTTTCACATTGGTATTTACTTTGAATGTGGTCGGTATTGGGCTCGCGGCCTCCGGACATTTTCCTTATGCGATTCAATATTCTGGTGCCATGGTTGTCGGAAACTTCAACTGCGCAATATTGATGCGCAATGAAATCTTTGGCCGTTGTCTCTACGGGTTCGTGAACACCTGCTTTGCCAAGGTAGGCTGACAAAAGATGTCTCATCCGGCCAGTGGTTCTGACGTCTCTCTTGCTGTCAGTGGACACCACTTTGGTGGCGACTAGGCTGCACATCTGTACTTCAGGTACGCTCACCGTATACATACACAACCCTGTGCGAACATGATCTGATGTTATAATCGCAGCATCTAGGTGGAATCCATAGTGGATGCGCCCTATCTGGTGTTTTGTGGCTGCTGCTCAAAGTCATCAATAACTTCCGTCACCACGACGTCAATCACGACTCTATTCTGATCATGGGGGTCGTCACGAACGTGGCGGTGATGGTCAGCGCGCTTAGTGCTTTCCCTTGGGTTAGAAACACCCATCACAAGTTAGTTTGTCGTCATTTCTGCCATCTGCACTCACTAAACCTGTGTAGTGTGTTTGAGCGTCATCACCGTTTTGTGGGTTGGATTGGTCTCTTTGCTACTTGTAGGAACCGGCCGATCTTGTTATATCCATGTCTTTACTTACGGGTCGTGACAGGGGTATTTGTTATCCTCGGAGACACCTACAACCCGACTGCTCGACAGTGGAACCTGAGCGGCGTACATCTTGTGCGTCAACAAGACTTTTGGTTCACGATGGGTATGACCGTGTTGTAAGTCGATAAGCAATGTCTGTCTATCTGCTACAGCTTACAAGTAACAAAATCAAGTGTCGTCCTTCCCTGGATATGCGTTCGCGAGGTACCCGTTGATATTGAATTGGTGAGTACCTTTGATGACCGCTGAAACGGGACAATAATAATACACCCCCAGCCATCTCCCAAAGTCGCCATCCTCCGTTTTAGACGCGGCATGCAACAAGGTCTGCTCGGACGCGTTAGTAGATCATCAATAATGGAATATCATGCATTTGGAATCATCTCGTGAGTGGTTCTCACTATTAATTCATGTGGAGATGTTCCTGACCACGCTTTGATCCAGGGAAGGCACCCATGCAAAGTATCATTACATGATTTGCGGTGTCCAAGGTTCTGATGCTTTCGCGAGCTATAGGAGTAAATACTGACCCGACCTCGGACAGGTGATTTTACGAGGAGCCTTGTCAACGACCCGCCGAGAACATTGTGGACCCGAGAGCTCAAGGTTGAGTTCACACAATACGCACCCAACGTGTGATGTTGAATGACTTCTCCGCAGTTCGCTGGAGTATCGAACACGTCGACACTCTATAAGCGTGGTATACGAATCTGCACCGGTACAGGTATTGGTGCCGCATTGTCCACTTGTTTGCAGTCACCACATTGGTTCGTTCTCTGTTAATTACAGTAAACGAACGCTAAGCCATTTCTTCCGAAGGTATCTGATTTGGATCGGTGAGCTAAATCCTATCTTTCCGCTTAGCCAAGGTGTTAACCTCACCTATAGGTTCCGACCAAGAGAAAACTTTCGGCCCGACCATCAGTGGTCTGATTCATCGACACATCGGACCCGAACGCTTGACACTGTGGGACAGTAAATTGCGAGGTGGTCGGCCCGACACCATGAAAATTCTGAAAGAGGCATGGGTGTACTGGGGTGCAGAAGGTAATCTTCACACTGTCCGTTGCGGCCCGGAATGCTGACACATGCTCTTGACGGTGCAGTCATCTTCATCACATCCAACTACATCGGAAATTCGGAGATAATGCAAGGGTGTAAAGAAGCAGGGATGCCTGCGTTTGGCACTCTATGGGATTTTGTGCGTGTTGTAAAATCTACGGCGCTTCTAGTATAACCTACTGACTCGGAGGTGCACAGTGAACGGCTATGGATAATGATTGTACTGAACCTAGAGGATGAGAGTAACTGGTGTAGTTCAACTGGCTTTTTCCACCAGCAAGGAAAAAATGCTATTCCGCTACAACACTCTCAGCACCAGCTATTTACTATATACGTAATTGTTGCCGTCTTATCCAACAGTGCAGACGGCGTATTTTTGTAATGCAAGCTAGATTGTGCATCCACGAAGGAGCCAAGTGGAAACGAAATTCTTACGGCAAGTAGGTAACCGGCATAAGACGATGACAGTGATTGGTTCCGTCTTGGGCGAATGAAAGGGTAGGAATTATAACAATCAAACGGCTTGTTGTACGTTAGACACTGTCTGTTTCTCCCGTGGGAGAAGATAAGAGGTGTTGGAGCGCTGATGCAGGAACTCGCGGCAGCAGACGTTAGGGTGATAAGAAGTCAAATACCGGTTCGGCGTCCACACGAAGGCAATGCAACAGGGTGGAATTATCGGGGGTTGGTGACACGTCTCGCGAATATAACCAGATCAGGTCAAACAGTCCTCCAGGACTTCCCCTGGCTTTCCCATCCAGTGCCATCTCCGGCCTGAGTAAATGGCGGCATTTGCCTCAAGGCGGAACCCTTTCCGTGCGAGCTCGGCAGCAATTCTCGCGACATTGCGCGCATCCTAATATGTTTCAGTAAAAAGCATCGGAAGGCAGGATGTGATACCGACGTCAATGCCGCTGTGTTCTCGACCTTCGAACTGAGATAGCCCAAGCGCTCGAAGTTGAGATGGTATATTTAACGATCGGCGCCCTGAGGGCTTAGAGAAGACACTTTGAGATAAGTGTTTGGTATCACAAATAATGGCTCACTTTTGTTCTGTGATGCCGTCGGCTTTGCGTGACGGACCAAAGGGTTGCCATCTTCCGGATGTCTATCACATCGCCCCTAAGCCACTCGGGCATTGCAATCTAATTATGCCGCCACGGAGTAGGCACATGTCACAAATTCTGGGCAAAGACACTCACCTTGGATAGGAAACACTGCTTTACTACAAAATCCCTGACATCGAACGGTCCATCGCTGCACCAGCAAAATCGAACTAGGCGTTGGCCCGTCTTGGGATGGATCAGGCCATTTTTCGCCAAAAACTTACCAAATGAATTGACAACGTCTGGAAAAAGTGGTGCCGAATTCACCTGCGCCTAATCATGCATGTCAAGTTCTTAAGTTTGATATACGAATACATGGGCAATAGAACGTCACAGACTTGGGTTATTCCAGTCAACTGCGTGCAAAAAGTCGACAGCGCCGGTCTCCAAGTTGGCCGAACAAAGCTTCTATACTCATCTACGATTTCCAGCTTGCTGGCTTTGCCGTCTTCGGTCCTGTCTTTCCAACGCATGATGCATACAGGCCATTCCTGGGTAATTGCGTCTGATGATTGAAATGGTATGATGAGGTGATAACTTACGATAATTTCATTGGGCCAGTTGAGACCGCCTCCTGGATATAAAATCATTAAACTTGTGTAAAGATGGATAACGACATGGGATTCCTTGCAAGCACGTAGCCTCGACGTCCAATACAAGGAGAGCATCGTAAGGCTGCTTCACACGAAGTCGAATCACTGCCGTATCGTTCCTGGATCCACTGCATCTCTTGTGCATATCTTCGATCCCTTGAGAATGACGAATGATGTTGAATACATTGAAAAGGCTGAACTTCCGAGCACGAGTAGAATCATTACTCGTTTCCTTGCCAGGTCTCTTGTACCATCGAAGCCAGCCGAAAACGAGTAGAAAGCCAGCCAGGACAACCATCCAGATTACGACTGACACATGAAGGGATACAAGATTGCGCAGCGAGGTAAAAAAGGAGTAGAGAGGTGAATTGGACTTGGGTGTATTCATTTTCTTAAAATTTATCAATATTTATTCCCGACCGCGTGGGTACACTTGCTCGCTTGGTTCAAGTTCTTGCTGCCACCAATGGATCGACTAGGAGACGACCTGGACGACGACTTCGTTCCTGACGAATTAGTGGCTTATGGCGACGAGGACCACAATGAGGATCTGGAGGAAGACACCGCGGACGATAACCAAGGGTTTCTCAGTGACGAGGAATACGTGGGAGGTGATCCAGAGGTAGAGGACAAAGGTCAAACCCTCACTGAAAAGAAACGGAAAAGGAGAGATAGGGAAAAGGAGAAAAAGGCCAAGGTTTGTCCGCCGTCGGTGTCTGAGTCGTTGGATTTCGACGAGTTTGTTATAAATCCAGAAGAGAAAACTGGTGGAGACTGTGGATGCCATCGAACCCGTTTCACTAGCAGCCCAATCGCCCGTCATGTTAGCGGATTACCTTTCGTCCATGCAAGCGAAGACATTCTCGACCATGTCAGCGATAGAGTTGGGAGACATACAAATACCCGGTTAGTGTTCCTAGTCTAATTACTTGACGAATATTCTCAAGTTAACATCCAGATAGAAACATCCATAGCAAATACCGCTATGTGGACGGGTCCGAGAACTTTAGATCAGTTGGCCAGTTTTATAGCCAAAGGTATCATCCCTGCTGTTAAGTTCGCAACCATGGTTCACTGATGGCTTCTCTCCAGTACTTCCCACTTTGCGAACTCGACTGTCTCAGAAATCGAAATTCAATGGAGCACCGACACTCATATTCGTGACTGGAGCGGCCCTTCGTGTGGCCGACGTTACCAGGGTCCTCAAAGACAAGAAGTTGCGTGGCGAAAAAGGCGGCGAGGTCGCTAAACTGTTCGCAAAGCACTTCAAGCTGGAAGACCATGTAAGGTATCTGAAGCGAACTAAAGTTGGCGCTGCAGTGGGTACTCCAGGGCGAATCGGAAAGTTGATATGCGAAACGGGTGAGCCTACACCACCGTCGCTTGCTCGGATGAGTTGAGAACCGCCTCAGATGCGTTCACTTTATCTGCTGTTACTCACATCATCTTGGACGTGACCTTCCGAGACGCTAAAAAACGATCTTTACTGGACATCCCCGAAACAAGAGACGAGGTGTTCAGAACGGTGTTGGGGGCTCCGGGAGTGATGCGAGCAGTCAAAGAGGAGAAGATTCAAGTGGTTTTATTCTGAAGTAGTGGATGGAAGAATATACGTGTAATGATGGCAAGTTAAGTTAGAAGCCTTGGGGATTTGTCCTGAGGGTCAACTGGGATAGTACGGTCAGGAGGGCGATACACGCACAACGCGACTGAAACCTACACGAGTCCACTTAGGTACTTTATGTATTCCCTTCCGGTATCCTCGAGCGTGCGGGGTGAAGGTCGTGTATTTATCCCTCGGATCCATTTCATGTTCCTTGGGGAGTTCAAGAGCCTTGACCTACGGAAAGTGAGATACGATAACTACGACGGTTAAACAGCTTATTGCTTACAAGTGCACCGCACTGAACACCACTGACTCTAACTGCCTCTATGACTGCATCAACTTTCTTTAGACGCGCTCGAGCATTAGCTTTTCGTGTCGGCGATAGCTTCCAGGGTGTTTTCCTAATAAATATGATACATGAACACTACGAAGCAGCGTAGCACCCACCATAGCAGGCCTCCAAGACTGACGTGCGTTGGACGAAATGGACCGAGCATAGGTGGGCCGTGCGAAAAATATTACCAACGCTTGGCTGGTAACCGTGACCCTCTCAAAGCTCTCCGACACGCTCGTAGCTATGAACGGCAACCCTGTTGATTTTATGGCCCTGACGACGACCAATGGACATACCTATGATGTCGATATGGAGGTCGGTCACCAAGAGGGGGCATTGAGATTTGCCAGTGGGCTCATTCTTCCACCACCAGAAATTAAGTGTAAATACCACCGCTTGTTTTCTTACGACGATAACTGACGAATGTATTATCAGCCGTAATTGATCGAACAGCCCTGTTCGTTGCACGTTCTGCTAATCCTCCTCAGTTCGAGGATAAAATTCGCGAGGGCCAACGTTCCGACCCAAAGTTCTCATTTCTCAATCCTGCAGATCCTTACCATGCATACTACAGGCATCGTATGGATAAAATATCACAAGGAGATTTAGGAGATGAGTCGGCGCCGGATAGAGGAGAGAAAGGAGTCGGCGAGGGTGAGGGCGCGGAGCCTCAGGTCGTGGTTGACATTGGCAAAGAACCGCCAATGCCCGAATTCATTATGGACTTGCCGAATATAAGCTCTATTGATTTGTGCGTCATTCTCTTACGACGATGAGACTATGACTAACTGTTGGATAGAGACATCATGAAGCTTACGGCGCTTTTTACGGCCAGGCGAGGACGTAACTTCCTTGCCTCCCTCTCTTCCCGAGAAGGGAGGAATTATCAATTCGACTTTTTGAGGCCAACTCACTCACTCTTCGGGTACTTCAACCGATTGGTGGATCAGTACACCAAAGTTCTGCATCCAAATAAAGAACTGCTCGAACAACTGAGAGACCGTACAGAGGAGGGTTCACGCTGGAAGACGCTTGACCTTGCACGAAAATATGCGCAGTGGGAGCATAACAAGAGAGAGAAGGACAGAAAACGGCAGGATGACCAAGAAGCGGAAAGAAGTGAGTTGATCTAACCCCCATAGTCATAATTAACTTGTTTCCATTTTACTCAGTCGCCTTTGCCGAAATTGATTGGCACGACTACGCCATTGTGCAGACCATTGAGTTTACTGCGGCGGACGCAAACTCTGAACTTCCTCATCCCATGAGCGTCCAGGAAGTCGAGAGTATGACATTGACACAGAAGAGGATGGCCGCTATGATTATGGAAAATACTGTGGAGGATGTAGAGGCCCACCGTGCACGCCAGGCAGCGGCTGAAGCGGAAGCTGCAGCAGCGGTTGGTGGTGCGGGCGTCGGGGGAGATGACGATGCGGCAATGGATCAGAGCGACGAAGACGACGAAGACGCGCAGGCGAGAAGGAGACAAGAAGAAGAAGAAAGAGCGAGGGAAATTGAAAGAGCCAAGGCACTACAGGCCAGCTCAGTCAATACTGCAGGACCTATGAAAATTCGGACTGATTACATTCCTAAACGTGCGTGTTTAATGTTGTTTCGCTGCTGGGTCGTTGCTAACGGTTTACTCGTCCTAGTCGGAGGCAAGAACGCCAAGGCAGCAATGACCACATGCACGATCTGTGGTCAACAAATACCCGTGGACGAGCTTCAAGAGCACATGCGTATTGAGCTGCTTGACCCTCGGTGGAAGTCGCAACGTGATGCTCTGGAGGCTCGCAAGGCTCAAGCTTCAGAGTTGCAACGTGGAGCCAATGTTGTCTCGTCACTGAAGAATCTTGCACGTATCCGCGTGGATCTTTTCGGTGCGGAAGCGGACGAAGAGAGACGGAAGAGAGAGGAAGAGGAAGAACGAGAGAAACGGAAAGAGAGAGAGAAGGTTGTTTGGGATGGTCATACCGCTTCAAAGGCGAACACGCTTGACAAGTTCTCCACAAATGTTAATTTCGACGAGCAGATTGCAGCTATCCATCGTGCAAAAGGCCTCGCACCGTAAGTATTTTCCACTTACCTGTGCAATATGTTACTCATCTCCGTTTGCAGTCAAGAGGCAGGTGCGATCGGGCCTGGAATCGGGCCTGGCATCGGGCCAGCTGCCGCACCGCCATCGATGGCCTCGTTACCTCCAGCACCTGCCTCACTTCCGGCGCCTCCAAATCAAGGTTCTGGCGCTTCCGGCGCAAGTTCTACATACTCTGCCGCAACAATTTCGTCTGGGCCACAGCCCTCGTCGATGTATCCCAATCAGGCTGCACCCGTCATGCTACCACCACTGCATTATCAGGGTATGGATGCTGCTCAACCATTCGGATACCAACCGCCAATTCCTTCCACAGTCCCTGCAACGGGTATGCACCCTTCAAGACTGGCAGCCCTTGCTGCTGGAGGCCCTTCGCCGCAAATAGGTATGGTTCGGTCGGCAGACGAGATGAACGAGTCAGGTGGAGATGAATTACCACCTGCCAAAAGGCAAAAAGTTGCTAAGCTGCCAGGTGGTCAGCTCTACCCCGAACCAGACTGGATCAGTATGCATCCGGTAAGCAATATGTTGACAATGTGTTTTCAGTACGCTAAGAGTGTGCGGTCATCTTTAGCATCCTATCTCACTCCAAGTCCAATTCCCCGCTGATCCGTCAAAACCAGAGTGGAAACTTGATGGTCAAGTCGTCACAATTCCAGATCTGCCGTTGAATTTGTTCGTTTCGACACTTCGTGATCGAATTATCCAGCATGCGCAAAGCAGCGTAGCGACATCCAGGATCAGGCTGTCATATGCTGGTAAGATGCTCAAAAACTCCAGCTCAATTGCGAGTTACAATCTCGAGGATGAGGATTTTCTTGTTTTAAGTATTTCTGACCCAAAAAAGAAGTGAGAAGGCGATTAATAGAGTGCGTATGAATGCTTTCGTGTTTCTCGAGTTTCATCTTATATATTGGTGTAATTGCGGTACAGTCTCCTTTCTGTTTCTGCTGAACAGAGTGTCGGGGCGATGGCGGTAAGTTACGTGGTGCAGTCGTGAGATTTAAAAGATCTAAACTCTTGCCCCTTCCTCGCGCACACTTATCCGAGTCTGTCAACGCGTTGTTAAGACCTCAGTTCTCTTTGGCCGCTGGTTTTCATGCTCATTTTCGCCTGTCCAAACTCAATGAAAATGTGTCTTGTGTGTAGGCTTCATCTTGTGATGGCGACATGGAATTTGAGTTGACACGACGAAAGATGCTTTGGCCTCAGTAAGGCGATTGGAGTGAAGGAGGAGTCTGTATACTAGTCGACTCGTCGAACGTAAAGATCTCGGGAACGTCTTCCGTCGTCGATATTAGAACACATTTAAAAAGTCGAGGTGTCGGAACCCCAGTGCAGGATTCAAGTTAATGCGAGAAAACATACT
The DNA here is from genome assembly GCA_003314045.1 of Hygrophorus pudorinus. NCBI lineage: Eukaryota > Fungi > Basidiomycota > Agaricomycetes > Agaricales > Hygrophoraceae > Hygrophorus > Hygrophorus pudorinus. Next base: position 65,695 of record QLPF01001047.1, read on the forward strand.
ACTTAGACGAGCCTACGACAGATTAATGCACAAACTAAGACGAGTAAAACACATATGGTCGTATCGAGGAGTAGCGGGGCCCTGTGTGTGCTTCGACGTGTCGACAAAACAGGGGCATTCCTGATATGAGAGGCTGCCGTCGGGTTGACTGGGGTACAAGGGCTCAATGCGGAGTTACTGGTTGTGGGTGTGTCCACACTCAGCGCTGCATTAGAGGTCGTGTCAGGGCGTGTGTTAGGATCTGAAGGCTGCGGCGTAGAGGCAATGGGGAAGTGGTCCAGTGAAGGCACTGGGTCGTCGGCAGACGGCTGCGAAGCATTCTGGGTAGGTACCGGACAAGATGAGCCTGGATCAGGTAGGAGCTGCAGATTCGACTCGTGGCAATGCGGGCAGACCCATTCCCGCGACCTGTCATTGACGGTCAGTTAATGTAGCCGATGGAAATATATGTTCGCCTCACAATACTGCTAAACGTTTCCGTTCCGAAGTTGGGTATTCGATAGATCCGACACCAACAGCAGCTTGGCCTTTCAAAGGAAAGAAGCCCTGCAGACCAAGGATAGCTTTGCCCGAATGGTGAGTCAGAGACTGATAATTATCAGAATCGTGAGCTCTTACCCGTTCGCACACCCCATGCAGGCTGCCACATTTCCTCGTGGTCTGTTGGGTACTCAGTATATTGCATGAATTTCACATGCAAACTACGCACAGCTGGTGAAACTGATGCAAATCTATAATATAGAACGAACCTATTATCATTCTAAGGCCTTTCATGAATACATTGTCCTCACCTTTGTGTTCAGTTCAAATCGACCATTCGGAGTAAGCATCATAATTGAAGGCGGACGAAATGGATACTCCGCCGGTAACAGGATCCGAAAATGATACAATCCGCCTTCGAATTCTGTTCCAGAGGTTCCACGCAGCGTACAATGCCATTCCTGCATCCTGATGAGCTAGGATATAGTATAAAGCGCAGGGGCTTACGAAGATATCATCCTGAGACGCACAGAACACATTGATAACGTTTTCGCAAAATTGTTATGACATCCATGACATACCTCCAGTGGGGCGGCAGAGTAGTCTGTGCATGGATCGTTAGCCAACTCTCGAGCTTCTTGCATAATTCGTTTAACAGCTGTAGAACAAGGTATGATAAGTGAACTGCAAAGTGGTGAGTAAATTCAGAGTTGACCCGAATTGTTCTTGTTAAGAGACGCAGCAGACATTTCAATACTCTCTAATTGCGGTAGCAACTGGATGATGGCAGGAGTACAGTATGCAATCTTGACTCGGAAGCCCGAGCAGCCTGAGTGACTGGCACTGGCAAACGCTTGTGTGCGTCACGTGGCAGTTCCTACAGCCATAACTACAGTAGTCAGGTTGACGGGATTCAAGTTTTCGGTGTCGTTTGAATGTATATTGCGAAACTCAAAGTTCGACCAAAAAAAAGTTGACTTACTCTACGTCTTGAAGGCCAAAGTACTAATATGTCTGTTGTAGACCCGACTGTCAACTTGTGCGCGCCTCAGTTGGCCACCATGCTGGGCTGCTGGGCTGCAACAAATGATCTCGCTTCCTCTGGGCCCTGTTCAGAGGCGGCGCTGACTTTATTTGAATGCATGAGGACGACGGTAAGTCTGGCCTGAAATTGAACTTCCTGTTCTGATTATTTGCTTTTGGCTTTGAAGCCTCTGAAGGGAAAACTGCAGAAGCCTAGCATTAACTATCATCTTGCGAGATTGGGGAAAACTATCAAATAAAGATTCTTTCATTTTCCCTGATACACAATCTGCCCAAGTCTCCGCTCTGCTAGCGTTTCGAATTATCATTCATACCAAGCGACACTCCGACCACTACCCATGAGGTGAGACGACTGTTTTGGGAATGTTTGTGTTTGAACTGTTGTCCACCATATATCCAGCATTCTGATCATACTGCTTGTTGCTGACAGCCTTTGGCGTGATCAACAAGCAAATCTTAGATTTCGGAAAACATGTCTCAGACGCACCGTTACCGCCTCACATGAGCTGTTTTTAATTCCGTCCGCAGAGATTGGGAATATGAGGCTTTGTGAGTTTCTTTTTCTTCATCGGCACCAAGGACTTTCGGCAATAAGTAGGGCCCGTCTGTTTGGTCTCAGGGTAGTTTAAAAATGACAGGTGAGCGCCAAAATATATGTGGTGCGAGGCTCAGCCTCGCGTACGTAACTGTCAGACCTTCCACATATTAAGAGCAAGGGATGCGTATTGTTCACATTTTCTTCAACGATACCTTGTAACTTCGATGGCGGGTCTCGAAAGTGTCGCTATATTTTGGGACTACGGTTAGTGCAGTTCGTACATGGGTTAGTATGCATCTGAACAGGAGGCACGAGCACAGAAAACTGCCGCCCAGCGTCAAGTGTGTCGGGCTACAGTGTCACAAGGAACATTCGCCGAGCGGCCCACAAGTTTGGAAGTGTGAACCTATTCAAAGCCTATCTGGCACTCTCGGAATTTTCATCATCCAAGTCCTCGAATCTCCGTTCCGAACTTCAGTCTTCGGGAGTTTCTTTGATCGACTGTCCACACAATGGCCAGAAGGACGTCGCGGACAAGATGATTATAGGTGTGTTGGCGAGTTTTGCGGGATATGACGATACCAACCATGTTTTATTGCAGTGGATATGTTATCGTATGCCATTGATAATCCCGGACCGTCTACCATTATTTTGATCTCCGGAGACCGCGATTTTGCATACGCAGCGTCCGTCCTGCGTCTCCGACGATACCGTGTGGTCATTATGGCTCCTTCAATGCCGAGCGTGCACATCAGCCTTAAGTCACAGGCGTCCGTATTCCTTGACTGGAACATTGACGTCATGGGAAAGACTATGAGAGATCCATCTATGACCACCGGCCGGGCCAGTTGCACGGCCTCACCCCCTCTCAGCCCTGAATTACATCCGGAACGTCGTTCTTACTCCCTCGCCCCTCCACTTTCTCTAACTACACCGAGGCTAGACCCCCCAGCTGCTTGCTGTGAACCATCTTCAAGGGACGAGAGCGGTGCCTTGCATGGCAAGATCTCCGAAACATGTACATTGGACTCAGTGAAACCGACTAAGTGCCATCGTCTCTCGTGGAATTCTTGGGCGCAGACGGGTGATGCTTCGGTTGACTGTAGTTCTGGCACACAGTGCATCGCGGTCAGGAAGATGACTCAACCCGGCTCACAGATCAGTGATCTCTTGGTCTGTAGCACCATTCAAGCGTCTCAGACAGAGTGGTTTCCAATCCGTGAGAGTCACATCGAAAACCAGCGAATCTGCTCCTCTCCCGCTGTCACAGACATGGTCAAATCTCTTTCCATTGGTGTGCCATCTAGATCAATCACCACGACGCAAGCATTCGTCGAGGCCCCTAATTGGCGGGAGACGCCACGAAAGACATATACCGAGGACATATCTTCGGCCTATTGGTCACACGCCCATGGTCCACCATACCCGCCTGTGATGTTACTGTCCGAGTCCAACACTGTCCCAATAATGCCCAATGTGCCACCAACTTCGCCGATTCCCAAAACATGTTCTTTTGTTACTCCTACTTTCTCGTACCCACTCCCCGGCGGAGTGGATATGACTGATATTGGTCACGAGCACCGCAGGATGGTGACCGTGTATTCGTCCAGCACTAGACCTCCCGAGCCAGGCACAGATGGGATTAGTCACGACCCTCTAATCGCCCTTGCGACCAGAGTCGTACCATCCAAATTTCGCATCGTCGTGGAGATGTTGGAGTGTCAACATATGAAAGGAATTGCCCGTGTACCCCGCTCATCCTTCGCTGAAACATTGAAAAAAAAGGACAAGATGATATACGAAAAGGCGGGGGTCACGAAGTTTCGTCAATATGTGGCTCAGGCCGAGAAAGCTGGCATAGTGCAACTTGGGCTGGATAAAGCAGGAGGTTGGATCTCTTTGCATCCACACTGGCGTAGGATCCCGAGCGGAAGTTGATCAGGAACACACACGAAAAGAGCTCCAGCTCTGACTTGTCCCAATGTCATCCACCTGGAGGTTTTCATTTAAATAATCCTTGTTGTACAATTGTAAATGCATGTGCTATATGATCCTATCGCACTGTGCCAGTGCACGTGTAATTAATGTGTCAAAAACCCACCAAGTGGCCTTGAGGCCTGAGGCACTGGAATACACGTAAAAAGGACTGTGGGCTTCGAAAGTCGCCACCCTCGTTGGTTCTTACCCTCGATGACATGTCAAGAGTCTGTCGCTATTTTCTGGGACTTCGGTCAGTTGTTTCGGTCATGACAGACAATACGGCTGATGCGTCGTAGAGAGTTGCCCACCAGCACCGACAGCATCAGGGTATGATGTCGTGAACAATATCCGCAATATGGCCCATAAATTCGGACCTGTGACGCTGCTCAAGGCATATCTTACGCTCTCGGAGCAATCGGCGAGTCTTCGTTCAGAACTTCAGTCATCGGGAGTGTCATTGATCGATTATCCCGGCGATGGCCCAGCGGACAAAATGATGCTAGGTGCGTCAATCAAAGCTTCATCACGTCGGGTATGCGAACTAAGTGAAGAGACTCAGTGGACATGCTTGCCTACGCCATTGACAATCCTCCTTCAGCCACGATCTTCTTGATTTCGGCAGATCGTGGCTTTGCTTATGCGGTATCTGTACTGCGACTCCGACGATATCGTGTAATACTCGTTGTGCCGTCGACAGTGGGTGTACACATTAGTCTCAAATCCCAGGCGTCCCTCGTTCTGGATTGCAATCAAGATGTCCCCAGAAGCTCCATGCTCAGGAAGGCTTCGTTTTCCGGGTCTCAGAGTGGCTTGGAAGATGTAGAAGCTTCCAGGTTAGCTTCACCCCGAGAAAAACTGGACAATCATTCCGAGAGCCCCATAATAACGTACGCCCGATCGTTCCCGGTCACAAATTGTCGAACCGGCCATTGTCGTGATGGCCTGCCACCAAAATCTAGCACGCTCAACACGAATGACTGTCTTGGGCAAACGAGGAAAGCATCCGGAACGTGCTCAGAGTCAGTCACGGCTGGGACATCCAGAGGAAGAGCTCAATCTGGCTCTTTCATCAATGATAAATTTATTTCCACTGTCCGCAATGACACCAATAGTGCGGGACAATCCATCACCCTAATGAATCATCCCGGGTCCTGGAGAGCCCAGGAGGATATTGTTGGACGGGGAGGTGGGATGGACCTTGATTCCGTGCCCCCAGCCATCGGCCGAGACCAAAAACAAAAATCAAGCAATAAAAATGCGTCTCAGGTTGAGACATCTTCTTCGCGTGAGACTGGTACCAGGCCATGGTCTGTTCGGCCTTCGTTTTCTAGCGACATGGACGACCTAGTACGCGTTGCTTCAAATGCATCACCTACATCCAGTCATTACCCCCACGTAATTTCGGTGGAGCCCACAACCACCACTGAACCTTCTGCTATGGACATGCCATCGCAGTTGGGAGCTCAAATCAACCCCACGCCCGCGACAACTGACTTTACGACTTCGTTCGTAAAACCCTCGCGGGTTTCGGAACGAGATGTCGAGAGTGAGGTTAAAGGCTCCTCGCTTCAGATACCAGCGACTTCTATAATTGAGCCAGGAGATTGTCCAAGTCGAGCCACGCCTTCGTTGGTAGATTCAACCCAAACACTAAATAAAGACACGAGGATAGCTACTCCCGCCAACCCCCCAAGTGGCGCTGGAAACCCTGTTTTCGCGCCAGGGGTGTCTGTGCGTTCCTCAAATGATGATCTCCCGACTTCACTGCTTTCCATGTTTCGGCCACTGGTCGACGTCCTAGAAAATTTGCGTTCAAGTGGCAATTTTTTGCCGTTGCGATCGGTGGTGGGCGCTCAGCTCTTGACGCGAAATAAATTGGTCTATCAACAAGCCGGTGTTGTAGGCTTCGGTCAGTATATCGTATCGGCTGAGAGAGCTGGTGTAGTTACGATTGGTGGGACAGGTGGAAAGGCATGGATATCTTTGCATCCGGCTAGGTCACACTCACCCTCGACATAGCTCATAATCCCTGTATACTATGATTCTACTGTAGCGCCAATATCCTATTCCGAGTCCGAGTCATTTGGTGTAATAATGAGGCACTATTACTATAGTAGTGCTAGTACTGCCAATCCGCGACCGGTAGGTTATCCGAGTCACGCGTCACGCGTCACAGGAGTCATTGTCGCGGCACGACCACTCAGAGTCAGGCTTGTCCTCCACACCAACCAGGCTTCCGCACACCCCCAACAACCTTTCGAACTCGTATTCTTTTCACCATGAGGTCCAAATTCAAGGATGAACATCCCTTTGGTTAGTGCACATCCTGCAGTTGGGAGAACCTGATTCACCTCGTGCCCCATTCCAGAGAAACGCAAGGCAGAGGCAGAACGTATCCGACAGAAGTATCCCGACCGCATTCCTGTGAGAGTTCTTGTTCTTGTTTCACCTTTAGCTCTCTGAAGTGCCTTCAATCCACCAGGTAATCTGCGAAAAGGCAGACCGAACAGACATTCCTACTATCGACAAGAAGAAATATCTGGTTCCATCGGTGCGTTTGTGATGTCACATCTGCTCTTGTATAAGACTACATGAACATGTGCCTACGTGATTTAGGATTTGACCGTGGGCCAGTTCGTTTATGTCATTCGCAAACGCATCAAGCTCGCACCTGAGAAGGCTATCTTCATTTTCGTGGATGAAGTATTGCCACCGACAGCAGCATTAATGAGTGCTATTTATGAAGAACATAAGTATGGTCTATTCTGTCTTTCTTCCATGGACAAATTGATAACTGTCTTTAATTGACACTCAGGGATGAGGACAACTTCTTATACGTTAGCTATTCGGGCGAGAACACATTTGGTCGGGAAAGTTGGGTCACATCACCAGTCGACGCATGAATGTGTACTGCTATCGTTTGGCCAACAAATCTGGGCGACTCGCGTTTGACCGATATAGAGACAATGGTGATGAGACCGTACACCAGCGTTCTGCCGGACAGTTCACGATCGGCATGTCTTCCTTTTGACATCCATACCCGTCCTCTTCCTTTTCTATGTCTCGCCCTACTTTTGTACTCTAATCGTCTCTTCGTGTCTCGAAACTGAAATGGAATATGTATATGGATATTGGATCCCCCGACTGGCTCAGAGTTCGACTTTATTCACAACAACAGTTGGGTTTCATATCTAGGGCTCAGTCGAGTCGACTGGATGTCATGATGAAATCATAATGACACCGTGCGTGTCCCTCACATACACTACCAGAAGCTGATTAGTCTTTTGTGGGCATTTGACAATGGAACCGCAGTCACCTCCGGCATTTGAGGCAATCCGTGTCTCCCCTGTGTGGCTTTCCTGGTGGCCACTTCATTCTCTGTCTTCAGGTTGCTGCCACATGCCCACCTTCCAATACCCATAAATCTAGTAACGATCCAGCCGGGTGGCCATCACGTCTATCTCTCCAATCATCCCCTTGACTTCAGCTTTCCTTTAGCATCACCACTTCTTGTATTGTCTGTGACAACATGAACCTTCCTTCTGCTCTCATTCGCGCGGTCATCCTCTGTAAGACCCTCAGTGCCGAATATCGTTCTGACATTTGATTATTATTATCATTATTTTCATAGCGATTGTCTTCGTCCTTCGTTCGACTGTCATATCCTTGTTTGCTTTTGGTTTTTTCATGAAGACGGCTGGCAGTGAGTATTGTGGCATCTACCCAGTTCAAATTAACATCATTCTTCGCCACCCAGTCGTCAACGCCGTGTCGCTGGCCATGGATTGCATTTCCATTCTCATTATTATCATTGTGTAAGTTGCTCCGTCCCCATCCATAATGCATCTGACTGCCTTAGTCTCATCCATAAACACACATACCAATGGGAGGAGCCCGGCAATATGAGAGAAATGGTTACCTTTGGGGTGCTGTTCCTTGCTGGTCTGAGTGAGTCACCCATCATTATACAATTTGGAAATGAGACAAATTAGGGCTCAGTTAGTTCCACCCTCGTCTCCATACGTGCGCACGACCATCGGGGCCTCTGCAATGATTTCGCGAAATTGTCACATCCCTGCGGAGTGAGCACGGCTCTGCTTTCGCTCTCTTGGCTTGCAACCCTGACCAGTATGTGGGAACAACCCCATTCGCATCTCTCATGCCTGATTTCTCTTATCACAGCTATGGCAGGACTCATCGTGTCCTACATGGGCGAACCGGTCGTCATCAAAGTCTTGTCTCGCATTTATCCACGCACAAAAACACCCGAATCTTCCCCACCCTCCGAAAACGAGCTACGCATGATATACAGCAGCTTCCCGCCTGCCAAGCCCAAATATCCTCCCCACTCTCAGGACAGGTCTGACCTATGGTCTGACGCATGGTCTGACGTGTCTGTTTAAATTGCTCCCTTTTCTCATGATGACGACTCCGAGTTTTCTTGCTGCTTGTATTTTTCCCGACCAATGCAGTCTTCAGTCTTTGTCCTGCAGTACATCTGGGAACGCACATTACAGTTATTTAATCATTCAACTACACATTCATGTTAACCGGGGTCCTGTCCATCACTCATTGAATTGCCGTACTTCTGAATGTTAGCCGTCAGCTTCGTCCGTTGAGGGTGCGAATTTCCTCCAGAGACGGGAGTTGAAAGAATACAGCCAACTCGTCCACTGCCACATTACGACGAGTTCATTCCCGTAACCGGATCATCGTTCACGCACTTCAATGCGAGGACAGAGCAGACGGACAGCTTGGACTGTAATCTTTCGTCGATTTGCCATTTCACAGCAGCCTTACCGATTTTATTCAACGGCGGTCGGCCCAGGAAGCTCGAGTACGATATTGTAAGCCTCCTCCGGTATATCATCATCTTTCCAGTACCCCTCCCATTCATCCTCTGATCCCGCTGTAGCGGAGGCTTCTGTCCCTTCTTCAGCAAAGTCGCTCCTATCTTCAGCGTAGCCTGCATCCAAGGGGGAAACTTGTACGATTGATGCTTGATCAAATGGAACGGCGAAAGTGACGGCTTTTGCGTGGTCTAATTGCGGCTGTTGATTGGTGGGTAGGGGACGAATATCTTCATTTGCGGCGGAAATACCCTCTGGGATGATAGAGATACCTGCTAAAGTGACAACAAAATCAAGAGACTTGGGCAAAGACACGGAACTGAAGATGACGCTTAGTCGTCGAATAAGAGTCAAATGATCTTCAATAGCAGAGTCGCCTTGAACACGAGGGACGGTGAATGGCGAGCTAATGGAATTGTGACCTTCAACCTTCCGATGTTTAACTGATCGGCTTTCGAGATAGCGCCGCCGTCCTGTACGACTGAACAGGATCCGCACGTTCACTTGATTAGCCCATACGAGTCCCAGGCTTGCTTCTTTACTTTTCTCTCCAGGAACATTGTCCGCTCGACTGAACCATCGGGACTGATCGCGGTATATCAGATCTCCTGGATCGCCCACGTCAGCGTCTGGTCCTCGATCAAATGCATCCGTCACTTCATTCAAAACCAACACAGCTATCTGGTGATCGCTAGCAAGGGCATGAAGGAGACCTGAGATTTCTGAGATATTCCGCGAACGTTCCACTAGCGTTATCGTTGTGGTCTTGCTGGAAGAATGGAAGAGCTCTGCTAGAGCATCAATGACGACCAGTTTGACAGGCTTGGAGTGTGGAACACCTGATCGTTCTTTCAGAAATGTAGGGAGAGTTGTTGATAAAACGTTGATTAATGCCGGTATCGTCGGCGTGGTAGTGGTTTGTATGTCTGTGAGACTACAGAGAGAAGGTGAAAGCAGGGGATGAGCTTCAGCGATTTGAACTAGCCGCGAGGTAGGTAACTTCGATGAGGTCGTAAGATAGCATGCAGAGCCAGATATTCCTCCCAATATCGGAGGAATCTGGACCAAAAGCGCTAACTGTAGAGCCATCTGTGTTTTTCCAGCGGCACTGGTTCCATAGCTTAACGCCCCGCGAACCAGAGACATAAAGTATACATACCTTTCCCCGACAATTTCCCAGATCATACCGGTCCTGACGCCACCACCTATGGCATGATCGAGTTCCGCATCGCCAGTGGTAAACTTCTGGTTGCCTTGATCCTTAACATCTTCTAGAAAGCGAATCGGTCTTGCGTTTTCTTGACAGACAATATCAAGGATGGCTTGAATCTCTAAAGGAGGGATTCTACATTTCTTTGCGACCTCATGCGGGGGAGCCAACAATAGATCTGCGACACTGAGGATGCCGCCTGATAGAACGTCAACTTGAAAGAAAGGCTAGATACAATCAAGACACTCACCTTTTTTCAGGGCTATTTTCTGGGTGTAAGATAACGCAAAGGCGTCCATATATTCCTTTGCCAGTGTTTGGACTGCAGCATCATGGCAAACAAAGTAAAAGGTAGTAATATTTACGCGTTTTTGTATATTTAATCGCTACGATGAGATGACTAGTCCAGAAGACGTCTATCAACACACTTCTATTTAGCTTCATGTTCGCTCCGGACGCTGTCTACCTCTCTGTGGTGAGTCCGAATTCCTTCTGAGTAAACCCCCGACGACGCTGGTGACAGTTTCCGTGATTTGCCGTTGCTGAGCTTGAGCGTGCTTCACGTAGAATAGGCGGACATTTGTACCATTCCATATGCCGAGAGGTGTCATTCCACGGACGTAGATTTCTCCCCATATTAGGGAGGTTAACCAGATAATCGACGCGTCTGACCACTATCGAGAAAGCAATTCAAAGACCATTGTCTGATGTCATAAAATGGGTCTTACCAGAAAACGTCGGGGTGTTAGTGCTGGCACCGGGGGAAGAACGTGTTTCAAGTTTGTGCTTCTCAGCAAATCCACAATGGCCGAAGTGATACTTGATTTATGATGTGATGCCTGCAATTCTTGGACCTTCGGCAGTAACTCTGATATTGTCAACATGACAGAGTCCAAAGGCAACCTGGTTGCATGTCCTCTAAACTAGACTCGATATGAAAGAGAAAAAGATCTCACCCTTGGTGCCAAGATGTAACCTAAATCCATCAATTCGACCCGCATATAATATGTAGAAGGAAGTTAGACGTACCCATTCTTGTGTCGGCACGAATCCATTTCTGCCTACACCTATTGCGGCTACACGATCGAGACTACTCGTTGTGTCCAATGAAATGGATCGTCGTGCTTTCATTTTCCCCCTGACCTTTTCAGAAATGGCTGTCATGGGCACGATCTCGCCACTAGGGGACATTAACGGCTGGGTCGTTGAAACCTCTTGTTCGGACTCTGGCTCCCTCAGACTCTCACCTATATTTTCTCTCGCCTCTCTAAGGGTTCCGCCGCTTTCGCTTTCCAAAAGCCTTGCTTTTTCCATGTGAGGCTCTTCTTCCTCACCCGGTACATCCGTGTTTTTGCTCTTCGGGCTGTCTTCCGCCTTTCTGGCCTGTTCCTCCTTAGCCAGTTGCACACGTTTAAGCGCCCTGGAAAGCGTAAAAGTCCCCAAATCTTCGAAAGACTTGTGTGCCGCGAGGATGCCATAGACAAGGTTTGAGTTTTCGGAAAGATTATGCAGGATCACGGAGTTGAAGACTTCCAACCTGATATCACATGTGAGTAAAATGCCACGAGAGAGAGCCAAAATGCTAACATGAAGAAGAGAAGTCTCGGGTGGCCTTCATCAGATAACAAGAATAGTGGGTTCAAAAAGGAATTAAACAGCTGAATGAGGCGGGTGGAAGCTGTGACGGTAAGATTTTTGTAATATGGCGCAGAATTAGACAGAGAGATAATTAGGGCCGGGTACAGTGAATTAAGGGTCCCTGAAGTTGTCGCTACGATAGCATAGACGGACTACGTTGTATAGCAATCAATAACATCTCCATAACTAACGAAGTCTGCGCTCACATTGATCATAAAATCAGCGGCCGTTCCAGCAGCATTCCATTTGGCTGGGAGCTGAGCTTTAACGGGATTAGACAACTGCAGTCCAAACGCAGGTTCGGCCGACAAAGTTTGCACGATGTAAGAAAGCGCACGGCACAAGCCGTGTTGTTCTTGACCAGAGAAGTTAGATTGCGGTAGACTGGACGAAGGACACCTTACGAGGTTTGTCCTTGATGTCTAGACTGTAGCATAGGAGATAAGCTACAATATCCATTGACTTTTCCGATTCCAGGATATACGCCCGGAATTTCTGATGCTCGAGCGTTCAACTGTAAGGCAAGTTGTGGAGAACGGTACACGGACCTTGTTTAGTTCAATCATCTTCCAGAAGAAAATGACTGCCAGTGATAACTGAACAGTGATCTGGTGCATTGAGAAAATCATAGCTTACTGGCTTCAACCACATATGGAATAGATTTCCTTGCACCCGGAAGTAAATTGTTCATCGTTGCCATCTGCAACTCCAGAATTCCGACAATACCATCGACTATGAAGGTGAAGTCTTGTGTTCGATGCTGCATTAAAGTCGGTCTAGTTTCAGTGACTGCAGTAGTCTTCGGAACTTACTAGTCTTGCCAAGAAATATCGGAAAGCATTCGTATGTGACGTTGGAACAAAAGTTTGAGTATCACCCGAGCTGGTTACCTTGTCTCTCGCACTGCTGCTCTGGAAGTCAAGCAGCACACAGAGAACTTGGAAGCAAATGCTGACAAGCGTGGACCGCGGATCTTCGCCCTTGAAGACCAAATGATTATAAGGTAGTTTCCCTGCCATACCGCCAATGCTAGCTCCGATAGTGGTGGTGTTGGTAGATATCGCGGAGTTCATGGAAGTATTCAATAGCGAACACAACAGTGTCAAAACGTCGCGCCGAGGAGTTTTCCGAGTCAAATGAAGAGTGTATAGTGAAGGCTTTGATAGAAGCGATGAAGGAGGGATATAGATCTGCCGAGAGAGCAGGACCAGAAGAAGGCGGAGGACCTCGGTTTTGTTGCTGTCATGGGTGTGATTTAGACCTGGATCTGTGGTAGAACCAATGCCCTTCTCCCTATCACAAAGGTTTCAGAGGTTCTTCCTGTTCATGACGGCTATAGGCGTACCAAATTATATAGTTAATCTTGTAGTGGTCGATCTGTATTTTAGACGGGAGGGTAAAGCCGCAGCAAAAGAGAAGGTCAACAATGCAGCTCAGTAACCGTTCGCCCAAGGACGGTAGCTTCTTTTTTGTCTGGTTTGATGTGGGCGATGGAACCGGCTGCTCTTTCTCCTCCCCATGCTCACTATCGTCATCATCTTCAATAACGAACTGTGGACTTTCTCCTACCGCTCCGTCATCTTCAACTTCTTGATACCTCCACAAGACTTCCTGTTCAAAAAGACTTGATTCTCCCTCCACCTCAAATACAACTGGAAGGACGCGTTGAAGTATTCGTAAGCAGTTAAGCACCTCTTTGGTGGAATTTCGCTCTGTAGAGCCAGTTCCCGCTTTGATGAAGGAAGATGCAAAAGCAGTGACGGAAGTATGGGCTGGAGTCGGAAAAGTGTGGTCGGAGGTCAGGTTGAAGAGACGGGATGTTACGACCTTGATAAGTGTAGCAATATTTTCAGGTGCATCAAGGAGACTGCGACGAACTGCACCAAATGGTTAATCGGTCTTCCCCATAGAAATACAATATTAACGTACTATCATGTGGTGTTATAAGCGAAAACACATCTGAAGCCGAGTCGAAAAGAACTATGTACTGAGAGTGTGGTGAGTTCTCATCCAACGTATTGCTGCTGACTCACTTGATTCCAGTACGAGTCGCTTTCAGGGATATTCTAAGAGGTCCGGGTCAACGAGATACGAGGGTCTTTTAGGGACGGCGACGTTACCCGAGTTGTTGTCAGTTTCGAAATTCCTCCAGGTTGACTACGAAAGGCGAGTTTGGCTTCATCGCCAAGTAGACCGAACGGTGCGGTGAGTCTTTGGGGTATTTTGGTAAACATTGAGCTTGCGTCTGTAGCAAGTTGTGCAGAAGCTTCAAGTTGCTGCTGCGTGGGTAGCACAGCCACATCTGATACTTTGTGCCTACTATACATCGATATCAAGCAGTGACATTTGGAACACAAGGGGTACTACTAATTTCAACAAGCCAACAAACAACTAGGTATATTTTAATTACACCACGAGCATCGTAATTTAAGCAAAGGTGAAGACCAGAGCGGCAGACAGCAAACTGGCGCCGACGCCGGCGGTATTTCTAATAGAAGCGCCGGTAGAGTGGACAGCGGAAGTGGACGTAGACGTTGCAGTTGCCGCGGGAGAGGCAGTTGCTTGGGCGTTGACACCTCCAGTAACAGCTCCGTGATCAGTTTCCTGTCATTCGGTGATGAAAGTAAGCCACTGCTTAATAGCCTAGCAAACCACCCCACCGTTGCTTCGTTGCTCCCAATTGCTAGAGCGGCCGTTTTGAATGCATCGAAAGTATTATTGCCGGTTGATGGCGCATTGATGGAGCTTTGAGGCAAAATCAGCCCACGTTTCAAGACTGTTTCAGACATACCCAACCATGCCCTTTCCACAGTGCGTCACTTGCTTGCAGTAGAACCAAATAGCTGCAGGAATTGTGAATCAGCGTGGAAAAGAAAGGCAAAGAAGAGTACAGACGGTGAGCGTCGTTAGTGATGTTGATGGTGAACTGAGTCGCCGTAGTAAGACCCGAGTCGAAGCCCGCTGGCGTAGAATTTGTGGCAGCCAAGTATGTGCAGGGCGCAGCGAAGTTCGATTGCGATACGGAATGCGCAAAGGCAGATCTTTCGTCACACATGAGATTGTACATTGTGATAACATACTAGAACCAAGACTGACTTCGGGAAATAGAAGGTCACCAAGGTGCCTGTTCATACACACGCTCAGCTTTAGGAAAGCAAGTCGAGCTGAACACTCACCGTTCGGGGCTGAAATGTTGCTTGGATTGAATACGAACTGACCGCCGGCAGCAACGTCGACCTTGAAAAAAAAAATTGACAGTTAGCTGGTTGCTAAAATATAAAAATAAATTGCAACATTGACGTGTCCAGTGGTGGACGGAGGCGCGGAGGGCGCGGACGCTGGGGCAGTAGTAGTAGACGCAGTCGTGGTACCAGAGGAAGAACCACCACCGCTAGCTGGAGGAGCGTAACCGTACTGTGCAGCAACAAAAGGGATCAAGCAGAGGGTCAGAGCAGTCGTGAAGAGCATGGCGGGAGTCGTAAGAAATTTTAGGGAGCCAGTTGCAAGCCTTCTGGCTTAATAAAGCGTCAACACTGACAGCTGCGGAGTGGCATCATTTCGTGTGTTATTTCCATAAGTTCCTTGATCCATTATTGCCGTCACGACAAGGATGGATTCCGGGACGCCCGCTGATGGGAATTTTTTTTCGCCGCCGGCCCATCTTATAAATTTTGATATTACATGGACTCCCATGTTATTTCAGACCTTGAGTGCCATATACTATTCATGAGTTGCTCACGGACTGTCAAGAAGCTCGAAGCCAGTGAGAGCCAGGAAAGGACATGAATAACGTTGTCGTCGATGACAGCTGCGGATTGACATCAGTACTGCAACCGAGACAGGAGGTTCACACACCTTATTTTATCGACCGTTCATTGGTGACAGGAACGCGGTTGCACTTGCAGAACCCAGTGGACGGTGTGCGTTTTTAATGTCCGCGATTATGGATATAAATATTTTCTCTTTTAAGCGTGAGAACACTCTCATAGCGTCCCACATGCATCGACTGGGTGGTGTTGGCCTCGCAGCCTTTGACCGCCATGAGCAATCTAAGCGTTCCTTTGCAGAGCTTTCTACAGCCTTATCTCAATCTCAACTCGACAATCTTCAGTCTCAGCTCAATCAATTCCGTACCGCACTAACCCATTTTGCTGCTACTCATCGTGATTCCATCCGCAGCGATCCTACTTTTCGGCACGCTTTCCAACAAATGTGTTCGTCTATCGGCGTCGATCCTCTCGCAGGTCCTCGAAAGGGTGGCTGGTGGGCCGAGTTGCTTGGCTTGGGAGACTGGCAATACGAATTGGGAGTCCAGATCGTGGATGTCTGCGTCAGCACCAGAGAAACCAACGGCGGGCTGATAGAGATGTCAGAATTGGTCCGGCTCGTGAGTAAGCTCCGAGGCCTCAGTGGCGGTGTGATCACACAAGATGATGTGGTGGCAAGTATCAAAACTCTCCAGCCCCTTGGGGCGGGTTATCAGGTTGTTGACGTTGCGGGCCGGAAGATGGTGAGGAGTGTGGTGAAAGAACTTGATGAGGACCAGGCGGTTGTCCTCGCTGTCGCGCGGGAAGAACGTGGAAGGGTAGTTGACGAGTTGTTGGTGAATCGCAGAGGATGGGCACGAGAACGCGCTCGGGCGGCTTTGGACAATATGCTGCTCCGAGATGGCCTTTGTTGGCTGGATGAACAAGACGAGCGATGCGGCAAGGCTTATTGGGTACCTTCAGCGATGCAGTGGGATGTATGAAGCGTACTGTCTGTCCTGATCCCCCCAGTGCTCGTCTTACTGATGACCACATTGTCCTGGAGTATTCAGCAAAGCGGTTCAGATGGCTACGAGATAATCATATCACCCTGGCTCATCGCACCCCCGCTCATCCCTTGCACCCCGAATTCAACGGTCTTCACATCCAGCGTCCGCAAATTAACAAGCACCAACAGCCCCGACTTCGCAAATGCCGGCACTAACACAATCCTACACTCCCTTTTTCCTTCATCTCCATCCTCAACAACCAATCGTGTCCCAAATTTTGGTTGACCGCCTGCAATGTACAAATCCGGGGTCTCTTCTATTAGGAATGGATCGGAGGTGAAGTATGGATGACACCACAGTGTATCTGGGGCAGTGGGTGCCATGTGTCTCCACCGTAAAGTGGATTCTAATAGCGAAAGACGCGTGGATGGCGGAGAAGGGAGATACTTATACATGTCATTAAGGGGCTGGCCCGAGTGGATTAATAGTGTCCGCGTTATTGAGGGGTGTATTAGATTCGAGCTATCAACGTCTGCTTCTAATGCGGATGCAATGCGTAGGTACGTGGGGTTGGTCTCACAGGAGAATGTAGAGAAGGAAGCGACGGCGCCGAACATTGCACGTGGGAAAGGCTGTTGGGGCAGAAGAGCCCCAGAGGGGTCGGTCTCACCTGGGAGGATGTGGATGGGCATGACACGGCTGAGGTCGAGGAGGTGAGCGGATAGGCTAATGGTTGGGTGAGGCGAGAATGTTGTCGAGTCGTAACCATATCGGCGCTATGAAATCAAAGTCACGAATTAAAGTGATGTGTAATGCCAGAAATAGATATCCACGTACAGGCTTTTTGTCCATTTCCCCTTCCCCTTTAACCGGTATCAGAATTTGGGACAACGAATTGCCCACAATAATTAGTCTGGATATCTGTGCGGCGGACATTTGTTCCTCGGGCCCACCTTCCTCACCAGTCAGATATTCCACGAGCATTTGAATCTGTGCATCTGACGGAGAAGGTGCGCCAACATCCAGGCCTGATACGAGAGCAATCCATTCGTCCGATGGATCGGCCACTTCCTTGGCTATAACAAGTCAAGCCTGCAAGAAATCTTTGTAGGAGAAAGAAATACTCGCCATCTACATCCATCTTATCTTCGTGCGGGAGGCTGACGTTCTTCTGTGGTGCCATGTCCGCATAACAAACATCCACAACTTCGAAATCCCCGGTAGGTGTCTCCACCCCCAAGGCCCCGATAATTACGCCTGTGACGAGCTTCGCAGCTTTGATACGTTCTCCCACCAGGCGAATGCGACCAGACTCATCTTCGAGCATCACGTTGTCTTCCTGAGAGTAGAATTTCGAGGCGGGTGCAGGTGGAGGAATTGAACGCTATTTGGCAGTATACATATAAGGTGGGATGGTGGATTAAGGTAGGCTTACGTCTCGTGCGATGTCTTCGAGGACATTTGGTTTTAGTGGCATGTCCATGTAGACCGTGCCTATAACATAACATAACTGTGATTTTATGACCTCAAGCACGCGCGGAATGAGAACCGGATTTCCTAAACCATTGTGAGCTGCCAAATCAACAACGAAGAGAGTGACTCACCGGTAACGAGGCTCCAACGTCTGGCGGCCTTTTCTTCTATAAATTCTCGCAGAATTCTGAGTCTCACGAAGTATATATTCGCATACTGATGCTTATAAGACCTATTACCGGCGCCGATGAGAAACGAAGGAGATTTATCCAAAAGAACTGTTGTATTTGATCTTTCTGGGGTTACATCTGGGGTTGGTCTGCGAAACTGTCAATAATAAATTCCAGAGTTCCACGGTTGAGTAACATACACTGGCAACGGACGCATGGCTGTGTTGGGTTGTACTTGTTTGGTTGTTGAAACTAGACCCAAATCACATGATCAATGACATCAGTGTCATTTCCTATCATATAAGTACTCAACTTACTCCCATGTCCCTTCTGACTCTCTTCCACCATCATGTCTCTCTCAAAGGTCTGCACATTCATCCATCTTGTGCCATAAACCCTTCTCTCATCTTTTATCAGCACATCAACTCAGATCGTCTCGTCCAAGCTTCCCATGTGTGCAGTCCCACTCTAGTTCACCATCCAATTCTAACTGACTCTCTAGGACAAAAAATGTCATTATCGATCTCTTACAAACTCAGACCCTAACCATATGATGCACCCGTATGGTGCTCGATATGGAACTGCGTCCATCCCAAAATATCATATCCCCTCCAAGGCACGGCGGCATTTCTCGACACTGTTTCAATTTCAGCTCATCGTATATTAGGGCACAGATGCAGAGTCTGCTTATCAACTCATCCATGACGAGCTGACTCTCGATGGCACTCCTCTTTTGAACTTGGCGTCTTTCGTCCATACTTGGATGCCCTCGCCGGCAGACAAGTTGATGGTAGAGAACATGTCCAAGAATCTAATCGATCAGGATGAGTACCCCATGACACGTATGTCCCAACACTTTCCCCCTATACTTATCCACATCTATCCCACCAGAGGTCCTGCACACCCGTTGCATCTCCATCCTCGCAGACTTGTGGCATGCTCCTTCCACCAAACAGGCCATTGGGACCGCTACAACTGGTTCTTCCGAAGCCATTCAACTAGGTGGTCTCGCCATGAAGCGCATTTGGCAAGCAAAACGCAAAGCGGCCGGAAAGAGCATTCACGAGCCCGGTCCCAATATCGTCATGGGTGCAAACGCTCAAGTCGCCTTGGAAAAATTCGCGAGATACTTCGAAGTCGAAACCAGGCTTGTACCAATCTCGGTCGAGAGCCACTATAGGCTGGATCCGAAAAAAGCCATGGAATACGTTGATGAAAACACCATTGGAGTATTCGTTATTTTAGGCAGTATGTTGTATCTATTATATATTCCGCTCGTCGGTCTTGATCATGCACGGTCATAGGCACGTACACTGGCCATTACGAGCCTGTGAAAGAAATGGCTGATCTTCTCGATGAGTACGAGGCTGAGACGGGACACAGCGTACCCATTCATGGTACTGTGTTTTACTCCTAGATACTGCAGTTTGTCACTGAATGAATTATCCTAGTCGACGGCGCATCCGGTGCCTTTGTCGCTCCATTCGCAACCGTGAGTGTCTTGTGGCGAGCTCACCTTCCTACTGCAAGTCGTTGACATCCAAATCTTCCAGCCCAAACTTGAATGGGATTTCAAGATTCCCCGTGTTGTCTCGATCAATACATCTGGCCACAAGTTCGGACTAGCCTACGTGGGAGTTGGCTGGGTTATTTGGCGCTCCAAAGAATTCTTGCCAAAAGACCTCATCTTCGAACTCCACTACCTTGGCTCGGTGGAGTATTCGTTCTCGCTCAACTTCTCCCGTCCCGCGGCTCCCATCATTGCTCAATACTTCAACTTCTTGCACCTTGGATTCGAAGGGTACAGGGCAGTTGCATTAGATGATTTGAAGAACGCGAGACTGTTGAGTCGGGCGTTGGAGAATAGCGGATATTATACGGTCTTGAGCGATATTCACAGACATGACACTCCGACGAGCAAAGTGAAGGTAGCTAAGCAGGTCATTGGGGTTAACGAGCAGGACGTGGAAGTAAGCCGCCCCGATTTTGTACCTGCTTCATGACAATTAATGTGGTTGTTCGCATAGACCTATGTTCCCGGCCTTCCCGTAGTATCCTTCCGCTTCTCGGACGATTTTGGCCAAAAGAACCCGGATATTCAACAAAAATGGATCCAGACACTTCTGCGTGCCAAAGGATGGTAAATCAGGGCCCGTCGTTTGACATATATGTCTCACTGATTCCTCAGGATTGTACCGAACTACGAGTTGGCCCCTAACCTCGAAAAAGTTGAGATCCTTCGTGTGGTCGTGCGTGAAAGCATGTCTGAAGTTGTTCGTTACATTTAATTTTGAACTATTTTCTACTTTTAATCATGCTCCCAATTAGCTCATCGATCGACTCGTAGCCGACCTTGTGCGTACCGATTGAACTGTGAATTACTGACGGACTAATAACGTATCTCATTCTTCGAATTTCGAAGATGGAAATCACGGAAAGTCTAATGGAGCAGGACTCGTCGGCGCACGCGCTTGGCTCGCTTGGCACTCACACGAAGCATGAACAGAAGGAAGGCAAGTTGGATCCCGGTTCGGGGCGTGAATCATCTGGGACGTATGCGAAGGCTTGTTAAAGAGTGAGCATTATAGGAGTCTCACGCTGTACAGTATGCATTCATGCACAAAAATGAAATTTGGCTTCTTGACTCCGATCATTATGGGAGGTTTCAGTCTTGAAGTCTTTAAATTCAGTCTATACCTCTGCGTCCCAGTGGTGGCTTTGCTTCATTTTGGAGATCCGGAATGGTATCGCAATAATGTCGTTCCAGTAAATACGGACTAGTAACTCTCTCCATCCCCGCATGCTGATCTGAATTGGCAGTACAGAGACAAACTTTTTCCATCTGAGGATCGGACCATAAAGGTATGCCTTTCAAGCTCGTCGGGGTAAACCGCTGGAGCAACTCGCAGAACATTCCTACGGACCAAGCCGGCGTGCGAGAGGAGCTGGCACGGATAAGAACCGAGAAGCTCACGAGGAAGTTGGCAAGAGAGAATTCCGGTGGCGATGGGACAGAGAAGTTTTAGATTTTGCGGTGAGCATTGTCCTCATAAAAAGTCGCTGAACTTGACGCAAGCTTGACTGTTCATGACACAGTTCCACCCCTCTTAAAATGTTCATGTATGCAACTCTACTGTGTAATGCATCTGTCACTGATCCGGTGCTCACTTGTCAACAAGCCACCGTTCTCCATCACATGTTATCTCCCAATGTCCAGTGCCGAGCTTCAAATCAGCCTCAACGAGCTGGTGGTATTCTGCCATTTCTGCCAAGGAGATCTTGAACCCGCCGCAAACAATGAACACCATGGTTTTCTCCTCCTCCATGCTCTCTACAACTGTCATGGAAGGCACAAGTCTGGAGAAAAGGGCCGGTTTATAGGCTGGTGTGAGAGCCGTGGAACATGCTAGTTCAACAAGAAACTTGTGTTCGTCTGACGCAGTCCAATCATCAAACTGTTCTAGGACTCCGGCTGGAAGCTACATACCAGCAAAACGCTCTACAACCTGCATGCTCATCTCATCGGGCACTCACGCATCTGACACTCCCTGCCCTACAGAGCGCCATCTTCACAACTGCAGGTGCTGGGGAAGTTGCTCCTAACGATCCCGAAGCACGTGAGGTCAAGTGTTTGAGATGCGCCAGGATGACATCGTTCTCGGCATCGTGAGTTAAGTCAATACCCTCAGGAAGATCCATTGCGGCTTTGAATTTATCACGGTTGACGGACATTGAATGATAGAAACAGTTGGAACCGTACGTTTCTAGGGCAATAATTGGCACTTGTGACGGACTTCACTGTCAAATAACGCGTATGGAAGAGTCGGAAAATGTATTCACCATCATCCCAGCTGACTTGTTTGCAACCGACAATAATACCCCCCAACAAACCTCCTCCACCTACGCTACAAAAAACCGCGGTTGGTTTGGTTGGCAGCTGCTCCTGGAGTTCCTTGATCATGGAAGCATGTCCTTGCCACAGAACAATGTCATCATAAGGAGGGACCAAAACTCTATGAAAATATATCAGAGATTTACCAAACAATTTCGAGGATCTTGCTGACGCGTTTTCTTCTTTTTTGACTGCTTCCGTCGCCCTCTGAAATGCATCTATGTAGGCTTCACCCCCAACACCTACTTTTGCCCCCTCCCTTTCCAGGAGAGCGATCGCTGTCTGGCTGGCGCCTTCAGGTATGAACACGGTGCACCGCAAGTCCAGAATATTCGCTGCACAAGCGGGTGCTAGTCCTGCATTACCCCCCGAGGCTATGACGAGGTGCACGGAAGGGCCGTGTTCTTCTTTACATCGCTGAATGAACAAAGAGATGCCTCGCATTTTGAAGGAATGGGAGGGCTGAAGGTTCTGTTTGTATGTGAGTCGTGTGTCCTAGTGTCTCAAGTCAATACTCGCACCTCCAATTTCAGAAATGCAGAGCATCCTGTGAGGTTTGAGATGGAATTGGAACGAATGAGAGGTGTTTTCAGCCAAAGTTGAGAACTGGACATGGTCAAATTGCAGCAAGATTACAAGCTGCGGCAGTGCCTGAGATAATCTAATCCAAGTTATTAGTCAATCGTCTTGGTGTAGCTCCCTCCACGCCTGTTCTACTTTTGAGCGCCGTTCTTTAGCGCTTTCTCTATTTCGTTCAGATCGCGCAATACGCTGGCAACTTGGTAAACATTTTCTACCAAGAACACGCGAAACATACGCACTTCTTTTCGGAGGCATTTATTCAGGCTGTCTTTTTGAGTGTTACAGCCGCCTGTTAATCTTGCCCAGTTATTCAAGTGACATGCTTCAAGAGCTTGGATGAAATCCCTGCATACTAGATGTCGCATATGAGCACATTACCATTCTGGCGGGCATAGAGTGTGCTACCAATACTCTTATCAGACAACTGTGGGTGCATGTGCCAGTGAGAAAAAACGAAACTGGGAGTCGACACGTGCCAACAGAAATAAGATTAGATAGAAATCACTGGCACTTCATCGTCTCCACCATCATGTCCGCTTTCACCCCCCAGCCCACAGACGATATCTCCATAGCTACTATTCGTACTCTCGCAGCGGATGTTGTTGGAAAAGCCAACTCAGGTCATCCAGGTCAGTCTGTATCTGACTTGATCTCTTACTAGTATAAGCCTTTGATTCCCCTCCTTTGGCAAGGCGCCCCTATGGGAATGGCGCCTGTGGCCCATGTTTTGTTCTCTCGGTGATTTCTACTATTGCTGAAAGTATGCTATCATACGTGTTTATCCAAATTGCCGTCCAGTTTCTTCAACGCCAACCCCAAAAGCTCCAAATGGTATAATCGTGATCGATTCGTTCTTTCCAACGGGTCAGTGGATTTTCTTGTTGCTCGATTCCTGAGATAACTAAAGAAACAACTTACAGCCATGCGTAAGTCGGTCTAAGCTATGGAACTGGCAATCTGCTGATATCGTCCGTAGATGCGCGCTTCAATATATTCTATTGCACCTTTTGGGTTATCAACTTAGCATGGACGATCTTAAAGCCTTCCGTCAAGTGGATTCCTTAACTCCAGGCCATCCAGAAGCCGGTCATACGGACGGTGACGCATTCCAATTTATTCTCATGATCTTCCACCCAGCTTATCGTGCCTTATTTGATAGGTGTCGAAGTTACTACTGGGCCTTTGGGACAAGGATTCGCTAACGGCGTTGGTCTTGCTATCGCTCAAGCACACATTGGAGCTGTTTATAATCGCAACGACTTCGAGCTCATTAACAATTACACCTATGGTGCGCACGCTTATGGCGACGTTTGATCGATGTCACGTAATGCCATATCTCTAGTCTTCTGCGGAGACGGGTGTCTCATGGAGGGTGTCGCCAGCGAAGCAGCCAGTCTCGCGGGTCATCTCCAATTGGGCAGTTTGATAGTCGTCAGTAGTCCTCCTGCCATCATAGTTAACTTTGACTCATATATTCATGTTAGATCTACGACGACAACCGTCAGCCCATTTCCGGTTTACCGGGAGTAAATAAAAACTGATATTTGTTTATAGACATCTCGATCGATGGAGACACGGCTGTGAGTGCATTTTGACCTGCCAGAGCAAACGCCGACGTATACATATAGGTCGCTTTCACTGAGAACGTAGAGCAACGTTTCCTCGCCTATAATTGGCAGGTTCTTCACGTCAATAATGGCGACAGCGATCTCGCCAGTATCTATGACGCTATCGCCGATGCTCGCAAGGAGAAGCACAAGCCCACTATCATATGCCTGAAGACAACTATTGGCTTCGGCTCCAAGCAGCAAGGAACGCATGGTGTCCACGGATCTCGTACGTTTTTTCTTCTACGCACTTATCTTCGAACAATCAACGCCTTGAACAGCTCTGAAAGCCGACGACATACAGGCCCTGAAAACGAAATTCAACTTCAAGCCAGATCAAACGTTCTTTGTTCCACAGGAAACATACGACACTTACGCCGCAATTGCCAAGCGCGGCGCCTCTCTTGAAACACAATGGGATTCCCTCCTTTCTGCATATGGCAAGAAATACCCCAATGAACATGCAGAGCTTACGCGGCGGATATCTGGAAAGCTTCCTGATGGCTGGGAGAAGACTTTACCCGTGTACAAAACGACTGATGCAGCACAGGCCTCTCGCAAGTTGTCTGAAATTGTTTTGACGGTGATCACCCCAGTTCTGCCAGATTTACTCGGCGGCTCTGCAGATCTCACAGGAAGCAATCGTTCGTCTGTCTCACTATGACACGAAATCAAAAACTGATCAGTACAAATCAAACCAGTAACAAAGGTCAAGGGTAGCGTTGATTTCCAGCCACCGAACACGAAGCTGGGCACGTATGCAGGGACATATATCCGATATGGTGTGCGTGAGCACGGTATGGGCGCCATCGCGAACGGATTATCGGCGTATGGCGGAATTGTGCCTTTTGTTGCCACCTTTTTGGTAAGTTTTCCCGTGATACTGCGGAGTCCTGCACTGAATTTGCTGGTCAGAACTTTGTTTCCTATGCTGCCGGTGCTGTCAGGTTATCTGCGCTGAGCAAGCACCAGGTGATCTGGGTCGGTGAGTGCCTGATCCTTTGTGCTCTCGAAAGTTATTTCACGACGTATGTTCAGCTACTCACGATTCTATCGGTCTCGGTGAAGACGGCCCCACTCATCAGCCGATCGAAACCGCCATACATCTCCGCGCCATTCCTAATCTTGCATTCTGGCGTCCTGCTGACGGCAACGAGACCTCTGCCGCTTATTACGTTGCCCTCAAGTCGACCCACACACCCTCCGTGCTCTCTCTATCCAGGCAGAACCTGCCTAATCTCGAAGGATCAACTATCGAGCGTGCTGCGTTGGGGGGTTACGTCGTGCACGAAGAGCAAAATGAGGACTTGACCATTGTTAGTTCTGGCAGTGAGGTCAGCATCGCCGTAGAGGCGGCTATTAAACTCAAAGCGGAGGGCATCAAGACTAGGGTTGTCAGCTTGCCGTGCTGGTTGGTGTTTGATCAACAAGACGAGGAGTATAAATTGCAAGTCTTGAGGAGCGGTGCACCTATTATCTCCCTAGAAGCACTTTCGGTAAGAGCTCAAACTTCCATGAGATTCAGTGTCTCGTAGTTGATACATGGATGGTTCTTTAGACCGCCGGCTGGGCGAAGTACAGCCACGAGGTTTGTTCTTGTCTGTCCTGTGGGCTATTGCACTGACGATTTCCTAGCAATACGGTCTTCCTGCTTGGGGCTCTTCAGGGCCATACCAGAAAGTATACGAGAAGTTTGGAATCACTGGATCCAGTATGTCTCTATTGAAATCTCTTGTCCTATAAGATCTTCTGACGCCGTACGTGTCCCAAGATATTGCTATTGTCGGAAAGAAAGTGGTCGACTTTTATAAGAAGAAGGGTGGCGAGGTCGTCTCGCCCTTGATCAAAGCTTTCACTGTTTGATCAAGGATATCATTCGTGGGCCATCGACAAAGAAATAGAGCATAGAGTGTTTCCAAGACGTTGTAAACTATTTTGGCAGACTGGTAAAACGCAAAATAAAAATTAACTGCATCAATTCTACAAGGTTATTCTATTTTCTTGTAACGGTCATGGTATCCCAGATCCACCTCTCCTGGCCTTCCCTCACAACGTCTTCCACATGAGATTTAAGGTACCTGACGTCCTAAATCAATTGTCAAACGTGCGCAATCCCCGTCAGATGAAACGGCTATACCTCTTCCGGGCTAATCCATTGTTCTTTAGACAAAGTTTTGTGCAACACGCCAGCCTGGGAAGCACGTTTGAAGCGGTAGGCGCGGTCGTAGTGTTCGCGAGGTGTCAAACGGGCCAGGGCCTGTGAAGGGGAGTCAATTGGCCATCGACTGTATATTACTGAATCGCGTGTGATTTCCTCACTCTCTGGACATCCGCGTTTTCCTCAACAACTATGAGGCAGAGTTTGAGTTGAAGGTTGAACCAAAAAATCATGAATGGGAAAGACGCACGGAGATCATCGTATTTGAATCCCAAGTTCCTATAGCCAGCAAGGTTGGCGTACCAAGCAGCCACAGGTTTTATCCACCTGGATAGCGTGCGCGACGAGCGCACATAGGACGCTAGAGAAAAGCCAAGGGCACCGGGCATCTTGCCAGTGGGGAGTCGGGATGTATTTGCGTCTGTGTGGCTGTTACGAGACAGACAATAATAAATAAAATAAAAATAATAAATTGTTATCCTTTCCGTTTACCTTCAACCTCATCGATCTCATCCAAGATGTCTGTCAACGAACGCACATATATCATGATCAAGGTCAGTACTTTTGCATGACAAGTTATCTCACTGACCCCAGTCGATTAGCCCGATGGAGTTCAACGCTCCCTTGTTGGAAAAATCATTGCCAGGTTCGAGGAGCGTGGATATAAGCTGATTGCTCTTAAAATGGTCCATGCAACCACTGAGCACCTCGAGAAGCGTGAGTCCAAATATGTTGTCACTGGCAGCTAACCGATGCTACCGTCGATTGTAGATTATGCCGACCTCAAGAACAAGCCCTTCTTTCCAGGATTGATCAAGTATATGGCTTCTGGGCCTGTCATCGCAATGGTATGGCAAGGTTTGGATGCCGTCAAGACTGGACGTGTTATGCTCGGTGCTACCAACCCTTTGGCATCGCCCGTTGGTGTGTCATACAAAATCGTCTGTTTCCTTATATGATTTTATCGTCTAATGTCAGGTTCCATTCGTGGTGATTACTGCCTTGCCATGGGTCGTAACATTTGTCACGGCTCTGACTCTGTCGAGAGTGCTGAACATGAGATCCAGCTGTGAGTCCTTTTTCAATCTCCTTTTCAACTTGAACGCGGCATTGAACTGCACTTGTTTCCAGTTGGTTCCCGGAAGGAGTTGTGCAGTACACCAGTGCTATGGAGTCCTGGATCTTTGAATGATCGAATTGCCCAAGTCACGTGTTGTATTCTTGTAGACTGCCATTCAATTGTTATCTGATACGCTTCAGATCAATTCTTTGATAACTCTCCGCAGCAAGAACATTTCTCTCACAGGTGGCCTTCTCATGGGAACATCAGACCCAATAGCCATGTTCCAATTATGGGCGAGCATGATAGAACTAGGTCCCAACTCGTTATCCCTAATGCCAACAACATGTCGCATCTCATTTATTTCGTTTTATTCTACGTTTATATTCTTGTTGCCAGAGTCAATGCTTTGCAGGGGGACTCGTGGTGTGGTCAATTGATGTGTGTGGCAGCGACCATAAACGGTTCCACGACGACTTGTGCGCGGTTTTCTTGCTGAATCAGAACGATTCCTATTGACTGCTTTGACTTTAGATAAAATGACGGCTTTAAATCAATTTGGGTGGATGTCTATGTGAGCATCCTACATTACACTCCTACCGTTGAACTAAAGAGTCCCCTCGTAGCGGTTTTGGCACTCACATGTCTAATACGCCAATGGTAATTCTCTGGAAGAGCTCAGACGGATCAACGATCTTGTCCCAAAGGCAAGCGGATGGGCTCGTTGAACCCCGGCTTGTAGTTTCTCCTTTACGACGAGCTAAAGTATCTCAAAGTAGGGTGTCGGTAATCATCAACTCAATTACTACGCTTTGGACTATATCTGATTGTCGTTGCTGTGATAGACAGATCAATCGTCTGCTCCCAGTTTGTTCTTTGATATCCCAACGAACAAGGATATTGTACAAGAACTTATCTGGGCATATGGATTGAGACAGCCTGCCTCCTTCGATCCGTCCATAGCTCTTGAGCAACACCTCGATGCTGGTACCTTCACCCTCGACTTGTCAAGGGAAACAAACGAGGACCGTGACAATCCTACCGATAGTGGCCGTGGTCATGGTCCCGGTGGCCCTGGCCCTTCCCATTCATCCGCCCTCCCCATGCCAAGCACATCACCTAACTCTACCTCACTCCCTCTGCCGGGAAAGCCGTCGACCTTGGATTCGGTTTCTATGTACAAGAACCTCCTTATTGCGCACGGGGCTCTCACCTCTATTGGATTTCTTCTTTTGCTACCCATCGGAACATTGCTGGCGAGATATGGCAGGGTCTTCACTAGGCATTGGCTCGAAGCCCATTGGTTCTTTAACCTAGTGTTGGGTTTTCCTGTCATAACTATCGGTTGGGCGTTTGCTTTTTTGGCGACAGCAAGGCAGGGAACGCCGCACCTGAGTGATATGCATCAGGCGAGTTGGGCAGACGTGTTTTGTTGTCACAGATCCTTATTTCTTGGTTTCTAGATTTTTGGTCTCATATTATTCGTGCTATTCTTGATCCAGATTTTCCTGGGTACCATGATCCACTTCTTCCGAAAGGCCCGCAAGGTAGTACATCCGCCGCATAATATTATTCATATAATCTTGGGCTTGTCCACCATTGCGCTTGCTTTTTATCAGGCGAGTTTACTTTGCCTGATTACACGCGTTCACTAAATTGGTACCGTCAGACCCGCACAGGACTGCTACATGAGTGGGCATTTGCTACGAGAGGTTCCAATCCCCCGGGCTTGTTTTCAGCAATATGGATAGCATGGGTGATTGTATGTCTTCTCCTGATAGTTGCTATTCTGCCCACCTATAACGCAATCACCTTCAGGTTCTCCCGATCGCATACCTCCTTGGGTTCTTCTGCCTTCCTCGCCAATTTGAGCAGGAACGTTTCGGCGTGGATGCCCCTGTATCCTCCACGCAGTTTTCCGACAGCCAATGTCCCACATATTCTGAAGCTATCGGTCTCGCCCCCGGGCGTAGCGTTTTTACAGATGAGAGCGCACACAGTGATTTGGTAAGTTCAGATACTTGGAGGTCCGCTCCGGACGTCTCGTCCACCATGGAAGGCATAGCGGAGATGCGACAAGTGCAAAGCGCCGTACCTGTTACTGTAGTGTCCGTAAGACATTCATCGGGACTGCCGATTATTTAAATTAATTATATTGGCTGGTGGAAAGACTGTTTGTGGTATTGATGTAGGGGTATACAGCAAACAAGCAAAGTATGCAGAACAAGTAGCCGAGGCGGACTTGGGGGGTGAGGCAGAAACGCCGACCAATGTGCGCGGCGTGAACAGTCTCTTACAGAGACACACCCACGGCAAGTCTACGTTGCGGAACTCCAAACGCTGTTGTAGCATAAATGAAGCAGAGACGAACACAGACGTCAGACATGCGGACGTGAGGGCCGGACTGGTCCGTGTGAAGTAGCGGATCATGCGCACAAAACACAACGTAAAGTCCACTATGTCATGTTCCCGTTGAAAGGATGGAGGCTAAATCTTTTTCACTGGCAGCAGGGAGCTGTCTCGAGCGAGCCTTCAGGCGCACTAACGAACCATCAGTTTGAAACATTCACACACAAGAATAAATTCAACTGACGGTTCCGATCCAGACTAAGCAGGACGACCTTGACGACTCCCGCGGTATCCTTCGGCATGTTCTCGCCTTTGAGCATCGCAGATCTATCCACCCAGTGCTCGTCGTGCCAGATCGCAGCCTTTAAGATCAAGTCATCCATGTTCCGCTCTCGTGACCGACCGTCTTCAAAGTCAACGTGCTCGGCGCGAACATTAAGAGTGGTAAGGTAGTTTCCCTTGGACGTCTGGACCTTTAATGATGTGGAATGCGAACGAATGTGCAAAGTCAAATACGACATGGCGCCCTGAGCGGCTTCGCCTAACCGGGAAGCAGTGGACGAGAGGCCATCCAGTTCCATGACGACAGGTAGTGGGACTACAACTGTCCAGCGCAAGCTTTCGATGACCGAGGCCAGCATGGCTAATGACGAAAGGAGAATGTTCGTATCGACGACGAGAACCGTGTACCCTGCGACGATGGATAATGGTGGTCGGCCGGCCGCCTGCTTATGAGGGGCACGAGGTCTGGGTCGGCACGATGGAGGCGAGGAAGACTGTGGGCCACGTTGGGCCGATTGTAGTAGACTTCGCAAATATCGTCTCCGTGCCTGAAGAATGTCATGTTACTGAGACGATGAAACAAATGTAAGCCATACCTTGAGTGCTTTGATTTCGTCAGGATCGTCCTCGTCGTCCTCGCTCTCTTCTGAGATCTCATCATCCGCTCCCTCCTCATCAACATCCATTGTTTCGTCCGCCCACCTCGTTCCAACTCGCCGCTTGTCCTCTTCCTCTCTCGCGATGCGATCCGCTTCCTTCCACCGCTGAACTTTACTCTGAAGCGGCCCCTCAACTTGCCAATCCCTCGTCTCTTCTACCCGGTGGAAACCATCAACCACACTCGCAACATCCACTGCGCATCTAACAACTCTCACCCACCGCCTCCCAACCTCCCCGCCTCCGACACCCAAACCTCCACCATTCGCTTTGTCCTCGTCCTCATCCTCATCCTCGATGATTCCGTCTGTCAGGTCCCCTCCCTCGCTCTTATCGAGAACCTCGATCTCCGCCCTTCTCTCCTCCCCGCTCTTCCAAAAGCCCCTCTCATATACTCTCCTCCCGACCCATTCCATACCCCTCAAACACCAATCCTCCGACAACGGCGGTGCGCACCCACTGGTCAACATGACCCACCTCTCTCTAGGCGGGCTGCCCTTTCCCTTCGCAATCAATCCCTGCGCGGCCATCACATTCCTCGGCACGGTGCCAAAGAACTTCGCCATCTCCTCCCACGGCACGCTCCGTTCCAACACCAGCAAAGTCGCGGGATGCTTGAGCACAGTCGCCAAGAATGTCAATAAGACAGTCAGGTATGGGTTCAGTGTTGACCTCGCGAATTGTGATGCCTTGCGTGTGGGGTTGTGCAGCACGTGGGTAAACATGGAGAAGGTGAGCTGGAGGGCAAGTTTAAAGGGGAGGGGATACTCTAATGTTGACGACGTGGCTTCGGAGAGTGCGGGCGACGCTGTATCGCCATCCACATCCATGCTCTCTTCATCGAGGAGTGCCCTCTTTGCCATAACCCTCATCGCAGCGGCTGTGGATGTCTCTCTCCCGCCGACCCCCCCTGCCTTCTTCAGCACACCGCCAGGCCGTCCATATTCTAATACCGCACTAATGTTCACGACGGCCATCATGATCCACTGCCTCTCTTCCGCACCTTCGATCTCTAACCGCTCTATGAAGCGGCCAAGTGTGGGCGGGAAGTCGTCCAACTGGATATGGGTAAAGAGCATCCCGTGCAGGAGGACAAACAGTTGAGGAACACTCGTGTCGGGGAGGGTTCGGCGAGCCTGGGCTGGGGCAGACCAAAGGGGCAAGACGGATTCCCGGGAAGTCATGAAGGGATGGAGGGTAGTCATGCTATCACAAGAGGCGTTACTGTATGACACTCGCAAAGATGGTTAACGACGCACCTCTTAATGAAATGGTAAACACCTTTCAGCTCCTCACCGTCGGCCTCCCGACTCAATAGGCCCAAGTGGTGATGCAGCTTGCCGGTCCCTGGAGTATCCTGCAACCCTGCGCCATACCAATCCCGCGCAATCACTCTCCACCGCTCTTTCTCTGGTTCGACGTCCAACAGACGCGCTGCCGCCAATCCGACGCTCGGGGATGGGGAGTCATCGATCCGCGCAGCGGGGGCATCGCTGACTGAGTTTGGTGCGGGTGGGGGTTTAGAATCTGAAGCGGGGTCGACGGGATCGAGGGCGGGGTCGGGGGACAGGACGGCAGCTGCTCTACGCATGGCATCTGTTGTTAGTGCAGTTCCGGTGGCCATGGTTCCTGTGACCATGGCAGCGACGGCCATTCTGTAACGGGCCAGATCGCCTAGGGCTTCGAGCCACCCGCCTTTGAATTCGCTGAGAGTTTGCTCTTCGAGCAGGCCGGTGTAGAACGTGTAGGCGTAGTAAATGAAATCTTGAAGGTGTTCGAGGGCAAGGGGAGAGGAGAAGGACGCGCGTCGGAGAGACTCGAGTAGTTTGTGGAAGGCGTAGGTCCAGAGACGAATGATTATGTTGTATTTTGTCGGGATATTTCGTAGGGAGGCCGGGACGCTTGGGGCGAGTGATATTTCGAGGAGGTTCTGCATCGATTCGGCCAGCCTTGGGAGGGGGTAAGAGAGGGGAAGAATAATAAAAGAGGAGATACGGACAATTTGTGATTCGCGATTAGCTTCTTCCATTTTTCCTTGTCCAAATCGTCGTCTTGTGTCTCTTTGCCCTTCAACATGACTCTCGCTTCGTCTATATCTGCATCAGTATGCTCCTGCTTGACCTTGTCTTCGAGAGCGGATATGGTTCGATAAAGTTTCTTTAGCTGTAAGGCAAAGGCGTTATTACCGGTCTCCTCACTCGGCCGTCCGTTCCCTTCAAAGAGGGCGGAAGATGCAGAGGAACCGTCGGTTGTATTGGAAGAAAGGGTAAAATTCGAAGAGGTGACGGAGTTGGCGTAGGAAGAAGTAGAGGAAGCGGATATGTACTCGCCGGATGACTTTGGGGTTGGAGTTGGACGACCGTTTGGACGAGCGAAGACGGCAAAACGGACGGGGTCGTCTTTGCGGTGGTCGAATAGCTGACGAGTGGGGGGATCACGGTGATTTGAGGGAACGCTACGAGGAGCATAAGAACTGCTCGTGGTATCTGAAATGGATTCGGGCTCTGCGGTGTGTCGCATTGGGATTGGGTCGGTGTCTGGGTTGAATAGTTTAGGTTTAGAAGACTGTGGTAGACGTGGACCTGGGGAAGAAATTTTGAGACGACGAGAGAAATCTTCTGGGTCTGCTTGAGGGGATTGAAGTGATTTTCTGGGAGAAGGAGTAGGAGGGGGACGTGTTGTCTGGACTGAAGGGGGGGAAGTTTTTAGTGCGGGGGATCTGTCTGGTCGTTCCTTTGAACGGGTTGGACTTGTGAAATGGATGGTGAATGAATGATATGAAGCGAGTTGAAGAGAACACACCCTGCATTTCTTCGTTGAAAAGCGACCATTCTAGCCGCCAAATCTGTAGGCTGAGCTTGAGGTTTTACATGTAATTTTGACAACGGTTCCATTGTGGTGGTGGTGGTGGTGGTTATGGTACAAGTTATTGCGCAGCTGTCAGTCACGGTCTACCAGAGCTGTTTGCTGCGGAGAACTACACGTGACTTTACGCTACTGCGCACACCCAATATACTACCGCAGTCACACTCCTTCAACGTTTGGGCACCTTCACCAGCCATGGCGCCAACTTCCCATTAGCTCGTCGGAGCAATACCGCGCCGTATCTGGTCGGTAGCTCGTTACCGTCCCACTGATCCAGCAACTTGATTATCTTCTCGTCCTCGTCCAAATCTACTACAATTATAGACTCCACCCTCTATTCATACCATCGTCAACAACACCCAGGCTTGTCTTTAACAGATCATACCTTCTTGCGCCCCAGATACCGATAGGTATATTCCTGCGTTTGGGCATAAACGAGTCGATTCGGCGAGAGCGTAGATGACATGACCCGACTGGAGATCCTCTCCGACTTTGAGAACAACTTTGGCTGGAAAAAAATCTTCAATCCTGAAATTTTTCATGTGACAATGTATGTAGTACCATCGCAAACCACTGTCGATGAAACCTACATCAGAATGCGCTGACGGTAATGACCAAAAATGACTCCACCTGAGCCGCATACTCGTCGAAGCCTTTGCACTTTGAAAAAGGGTCCTAGCATGCACACCTTTTTTAGTTCATATACAACATCATAACGATAATCACCTCACCTCAAATACAGCGTCTTTCCTCCACGACCGATCAAATATTTCGCGAGTCGGCCTGCAGCAATACAATTCCTTGAGATCCTTAATGACTCCCTGATGGTCGCTCTTGACTTGTGTGTGACTCTGTCGATGTTCATGACTGCTATGTCTGTGGTTCAATGCAGGATCCGGGTCCATGTTGGCTCCGGAGTAATGAGCACCACCGGCGACAGACTCGACCAATGCTGGTGTTGGCACGGACCGAGGTAGAATTGTCGAGTGAAAAGTTTGAGTAGGTGGTGAGACTGACCGAGCGGATACGATGGAAGACGCCCGTTGCACCATGGTGGTCACGTAGTAGTAGTACAAGCCTGGCACAAACATGATAAAACACTACATATGCATGTATCGCGTACATTTATTTATTTATTCCAAGCCTCGAAAACAGTTTGCAATTGCACTACATGAAATCCTCTAGTTCCCATTAGTCTGCCCTTGCCACAACCCATAAGTCTTTCCCGGTGTGGTTTGCCAAAGTCGAATAGTCCCTACACGATAAACAATCAGTTTCAAAACAGTGCAACAGTGGCGGTCAGGCTAACCATCCTCTGTCATGATAAATCAGTGGTCAAGCAACGTATAACCTCAACTGCATGCTTACCGCTCCCGCTTGCGTACATTTCCCCATCAGGACTGAACTCCACACAATGAACTGGGCCATGGTGACCTTTATAAACCTCCCTTTCTTCGCCATCCATGCCATGGACCCTTACCCACTCGTCCCCAGAATTTCCCGTCACAAACCGGTCCTGTAATATGGGGTGAACAGAGGCAGATGAGGGCGAATATGGGAGGGTGAGGCTGTGCGTTCCTGTGCCGTTGGGCAAGGAAGGGATAAATGCCACTGTTGTTCCAGACGTCACGACAAGCCTCTTCGTCTGCGGAGAGAGTTCCATGGACGTGATTGGGTTCGGGAACGTAAGGGTCGTCGTCAGTTTGCGTGTACGTAGATCCCACCATCTGGTCAACCATCATGATCCGTAACATAGCAAATACATGACCACACACTCACTTGATCAAGCCATCCTCACCAGCCGTCACTCCAGTGTGGTCACCGACCCATACCACGCTTTTGACCATTCCCTCGTGAGACAACGCACCAGAATCACCAAGAAAATCCGGCTCGGCATCCGGTCTGCCGAGATCAAATATCCTCACTTTCTTTTCTTGACCGCCACTAAGGAGATGGGATGATGACGGCGACAGAGCGACACTACGAACAATATGATTGTGCGGAAAGGAGTGCAAAGGATGACCTGAATAAGTATCCCAAATTTTGCTAAAGACGCGGGTGTGAGCAGAAAGGAAACGGCGCGAAACAAAGAGACTTGCGCAGTGAAATCTGCACTTCCTGTTGCCGCACGCGAAGCGTCTGGGGAAAGTTTTGTACTCCACACAGCGCCTTTATGACCCAAAAAAGTGCCAATCCAGTCACCGGTCCATTCTCTCAGCATCGGGTTACCATCTTTACAACTTGAGACCAGCAAGAAGGTGCCGTCATCCTGAATTGGTGAGAATGAGAGATGAGTGACAGGTCGAGTGTGGCCTGGCGCCACGAGAGGAGTAGACTTTGGAAAGGGTGACATTAAATCGTGTCGTGATACAGGCGCACTGCGCTCTGGAGGATGGTGAAGGCGACAACGGTCACGGTCAAGTGTGGCAGTCCACGCGGCAACTCCGCCAATCCTGTTAAATATTTTACACCAAAGGTGCCCGTCCAACAGTAACCCGTAACCCGTAACCCGTAACCCGTAATAATTCTTCACGCCCTGGATTTGTGTCATGACCTGATGACATTATGGCGTGCTCAATCGCAATCAATCGTCCACAGGAACTATTCATAAAGAGCCCCGTTCAAGTTTCCAACCCCTCCAACCATCCTCATGGCCTCAACAGTGAAACGGTTGGGAAAACGTGTGATAAACTACCCGGAAAACCCTGTCCCGGTCGTCTCATCCACAGACTGGCTCAGAAGCTCCAACTTCTTCAAGGATCCAGGGCAC
This sequence comes from Hygrophorus pudorinus, assembly GCA_003314045.1. Lineage (NCBI taxonomy): Eukaryota > Fungi > Basidiomycota > Agaricomycetes > Agaricales > Hygrophoraceae > Hygrophorus > Hygrophorus pudorinus. The sequence continues at coordinate 102,056 of QLPF01001047.1, forward strand.
CATGTACGTCTCTCTGAACAGACATGTCTAATCGCGCTCACAACGATTCATAGGTCACGGACTACGTTCATAGTTTATTCCCCATTCTTGGTTGGATCACAAGATACAGTTCGTTCTTCCCATCGTTTTTCTTTAAACTACTGCTTTAACCCTTTCCAAAGATTTGGGATGGTTGACAGGTGATGTAATCGCTGGACTAACTGTTGGTTTGGTCGTCGTCCCACAGAGCATGTCGTATGCTCAGGTACTTTCCGTTGCTACCATCTGTAGCTCTCTCTCACCCCTTGATTTAGATTGCAACTCTTCCTCCTCAATACGGCCTTTACTCGTCTTTCGTCGGCGTGCTAATTTACTGCGTATGCTATGACCCTCGTTATGATGTGTGCAAACTCACTGTTCCGTGTAGTTTTTTGCAACGTCCAAGGATGTTTCCATTGGCCCGGTGGCTGTCATGTCCCTGACCGTCTCCCAAATCATCAAACATGTCGATGGCAAGCATCCCAATGTTTGGGGCGGTCCCGAGATTGCGACAACCGTTGCCTTCATTTGCGGATTTATCGTTCTTGGCATTGGTTTGCTCCGTCTCGGTTGGCTCGTAGAATTTATCCCCGCTCCAGCCGTCAGCGGTTTCATGACAGGTTCGGCCATCAACATTTGTGTGTCCCAAGTACCAGGGCTCATGGGTATCACTGGTTTCGAGTAAGTTCGATGCGTGACTGCGATACGTGACTGATGTCGGTCCTAGTACGCGAGCAGCAACTTACAAAGTCATTATCAACACCCTGAAAGGGTTGCCCAGAACGCGACTCGATGCTGCATGGGGCCTCACCGGTCTGTTCTTCCTGTACTTAGTGCGTATAACCTGTGATCAACTCTCCAAACGATATCCTCGAAAAGGTCAGTTGCAACCCCATAACCCATGATCGTTCGATTCTGATGCATGATGGCAGCTCGAATCTTCTTCTTCGTCTCTGTGTTGCGAAATGCTTTCGTAGTTATCGTTCTCACCTTGGCTGCTTGGCTTTATACCCGCCACAGAAAAAGTAAATCCGGGAAATATCCTATCAAGATCTTGCAGACTGTACCCCGAGGTTTCCAGCACGTCGGTCCCCCCGTCATCGACCCGGCCCTTGTCAGTGCTCTTTCTTCAGAATTGCCCGTCGCCACCATTATCCTTTTGCTGGAACATATCGCAATTTCAAAATGTGCGTCACACAAACGTTTGACTCGCCAATTCTCTTGCCCACCTTTGTTTAATAGCATTTGGAAGGATCAATGGTTACAAGATCAATCCAAATCAAGAGCTCATTGCCATCGGTGTCACGAATACAGTTGGCTCAGTATTCGGCGCGTATCCGGCAACTGGTTCATTTTCACGTTCCGCGTTGAAATCAAAATCCGGAGTACGAACCCCTGCGGCAGGAATCATCACAGCCATCGTGGTCATCGTTGCGCTGTATGGGCTTACTCCTGCATTCTTCTGGATTCCAACTGCCGCCCTGTCCGCCGTGATTATTCATGCCGTCGCTGACCTTGTTGCATCTCCCTCACAAGTCTATTCCTACTGGCGCGTATCTCCCCTGGAGTTTGTTGTCTGGGCCGCCGCAGTTCTCGTTACAGGTAATACATTTATTTGATGATGAGAAATCAGTTTTAAATCTTTCCTTAGTCTTCTCCAGCATCGAGAATGGCATATACACGTCCATCTGTTCATCGCTTGCCCTACTCTTGCTTCGCATCGCTCATCCTCGTGGTAACTTCCTCGGAAGGGTTACGCTTCAGACCGACTCCAAAGGCAGTCGAGAAGTGTACGTGCCGTTGATTGTCACCAATCCCCAGGTAAAAGTTACACCACCGTCTCCGGAGGTCATTGTTTACCGCTTTGAGGAAAGCTTCCTCTATCCCAATGCATCGATTCTCTATTCGGTTCTTGTTGATTACGTCAAGGCAAATACAAGACGCGGAAAGGACATGACCGATGTGCAGGCTAAGGACCGCCCCTGGAACGATCCCGGTTCTTCGGGTCACCACGGATCGGAGCAAGATATAAACTTGACAAAACCTGTACTGCACGCCATCGTTCTTGACTTCTCGACGATGTCTGCCAATCCTTTGTTTATCTTTCTTACAAACCGAATTGACACGAACTCACAGCTCACAAATCGACACCACTGCGATTCAGGCGCTCATCGATATGCGAAACGAAATTGAGAGATGGGCAAATCATTCAGTGGAGGTCAATACACTTCAAGTCCACGACTCGGAGCGTGCACTAATCTTGTTTCAGTTCCACTTTGCGAATCTGCTCTCACCGTGGATTCGACGTGCCCTCGTTGCTGGAGGATTTGGCACTGGCGTCCCGGCTTCGGGTATTCCGACCGAGATAGCGTCTATTGTTCCCCGCCACGCCGGTGTTCGTGGCAATACTGACATTGATTTTCCTGCGGATGACGACGAAGCTCAAAAGATCAAACCAAGGAAATCTAGCAAAGGCGTCAACGACGGTCTTTCTGCGTTGCTCTCGTCCGACACACCTTTCTTCCACTTCGATCTCACGGGAGCTGTGGCAGCCGCGGAGGAGGGTCTGTCAAGGTTGAGAAGCAACTCGAGAAAGGACAGCGAGATAACGAAAGGATATGTGTAGGAGTCTACGATGATTTAGGTCCTGTGTAGTTTTTTTGTTTGTTTCGAAAACATCACGTGATCGCGCCTCTTGACATGCTCGCATACCCGACTCGGGATACTGGCAGCCTTCGCCGCTCGTTTTCCCTCTGCCATGCGAGTCTCTCAGGTCACAACAAAGTAAGCTTGGACATGGTTGTTTAACAGCCCGCGTTCAAGCCTTTGCAGTGGTCCAAAATCAAGCAGAAAAAGGGCTTGATGGATGCTCAAAAGTCTTCAATATACGGGAAGAATAATCGTGTATGAATCGCTTTCCCACAGAAAATCATTTATTCATACCGACGTGGGCAGGATATCATCATTGCAGTGCGACGTACATTCAGTCAACTATTCCCTTCGCAGTGTAACTAAGTCCCGTCGCAGATGGCGGCTCTCCTGACCCCGGAAAGAATGCCACCCTCGCGTCAGTCCTTAAGAAGGCGAAAGCACTAGGAGTTCCGAAGGATAACATAGAGAATGCACTGCGCAAGGTAAGTTGTTGACACATCAGCACGCTTCCTGCAGTCGGAATGACATTTGTTAGGCAACCGGAGATAAAGATAAAGGCAATCAAAACGTCACGTACGAAGCCCTTGCGCATGGGTCGGTGGGTGTCATAATGTAAGTCTATTGTATCGGTGGCCCCTGGTGACATTGACCTGGTGAAGAGAATGCTTGACTGATAACACAAATCGTACCTTACACAATATCCGTGAGATATTGAACGCACACAAGTAACCGATTTACCATCGACGGGATGTTGCAAATTCTCACAACACATTTCAGCGCGCGATTCACTGCCGTGGGGTTCATGTTTGAGAGGAAAGGGTACGTTCGAGTAGGGTGTCGTAAAAGGGAAGGCATGCGGTCTAGCGTCGACGAACTAATCGAAACTGCGCTGGAAGCATCTGCGGAGGACTTCGAGGAGCTGAACCCGACCGAGGAATCGATCGAGCTAGAAGTTCGTTTATTGACAGCTGTCTCTCTGAAAAACTAACAAATTTTGCAGTTCACATGTCCGAATACTACTCTGGGTAGGCTTACAACAGCAGTTACAGCTCCTGGGATGTCTAGCGAGCTGTTAGCCAGCGAGCTCATTTACGCTCCCATGGAAGAGGCCGACTCCCGAGACGCTGACTTGGGCACCAAAATCACCAATCTGGTGACAAGTCTAGAAGAGAACGAAGACACCCTCCGAGTTTGGACTACGCTTGATACCTAGTCCGAATCAAGTAGAAATGTGTGTTTATCAGTGAGGAATTTTATGTAGTACTACTGGCAAGTAGACTATCATGCATATATCATGGGTGCGGGCAGTTCTGCAGTAATATGAAATATGCATTGAGGTATTCAATTATAATAATCCAGTGTAGTATGTCGGTCGTGATTTGAAGACGTAGGCACAAGACTGTAGGGTAAATAAAAGATTCTAGAGTAAGTGAATACAGATACGCTGATCACTGGTAACTGGGGCGCCGTGACGGAGGAGCTGCTCGTATAGGGACATTATCTTCACGCGGACTCATGATCACTATTTGTGGAGCGGGGGCTTCCAGCAACGCGGCCGAAGTCCCGAATAACTGGCCACACAACTCGACCAGCTCCTCGAGGGTGTCTACTAGATTCTTCAATACTTCACTCTCGGCGATTGAATAGACCAACATTAAACCCAAAGACCGAGAACTTTCGTCACGCGCTTGCTTGATGCGTTCCTCGATGCGTAATTCCAAGTTGTTAAAAGCTTGTCGCGACGATGGGAGATACTGGGGCATAGGTTGCCCGCTCCTGAACACTTGTTCACATGCGAAGAGCGACAAGCAAACGGATGATACCTACGGGGATATACATTGTTGGAAAGCAAGTTAGGACGCCGAATGGAACGACGTACTAGGTCGCGGCGTTCCTTGAATAGGGACGCCAGATTATCTTTCTGAGGCATATTTTCTCTGATCTTCCTCAGACCCGTTAATAAGTCCAAAATCCTCTGCAGCAACCGAGTAACCTGTTTGAAGCGTTGCATAGGTTTCTGCACACATACTACATCAGTAACTGGTACGATTGGTATATAATATCGCTTACAGGCAATAAGCTCAGTTCGTCATTCATTGTAGTGATCAGGACAGATAATCGCGTTAAAGCCTTCCGGGTCTGTAGTTCTAATTTCAAGGTCTTGTATTTGTCCTCTGGTGTATGACCATTCTGGAACAGATCCCTAGGGGCCGTTTAGTGATATTTTTTATTGCGAAGTCGGTGACAGACCGGCTAACAGACATGTACAATTGACTCAGAATACCCAAAGTGCGACTTGCACTTTGCAGGAATAGGGGCTACGCAAATGATCATCAACTTGGGGAGAATAAAGAATCAAAACGTATCTTACCCTGCAGTTGCGAGGAAAGACAAAGGTGTTCAGAAGCACGGCTGCAACGATACCAGCTCCAATAGTCAAAGCCCGTAAAAATGCCAGCACTGTTAGATGTCAATGGGCGTATGTATTTGATGTCGTGATTCAAGCTTACTGAAAACTGAAACGTTCGGGTCCTGATGAAGATACTGGTTGAATATGAGCGGGGGTAAAGTCACCATTCTATGAGAAACTTCAGCGCATGGCAAGATATATTAAATAGAGATGCACATACGCAACAACACCGAGTGAAGGAAAGCTGCTGTGGATAATTATCCAACTGATAGGCACTTCCGCGAACTACAGTAAATGTTTAGCAGATAGTCAGAGATTGAAGTCGCTACTCACTGTGACCATAGCGACTAGACCAGTGGGCTTTGTTTTGACGGCGACATATGTCTGAAGGAAGCGTCATTACAGAGGCAAAACTGTGGAAAATGAACTACGTACAATCATCGCGTACAAAGCACCTATCACAGTTCCTGACTGGAAAACTATCAGGTTAATAATAATAGGTTTCTCAAGTGACATACTATACGAAGGTAGCCCACTCGGAACGTGGCTCCTGTGTTGGTCTCCAATACCCAAAGAAAGGATATAACCATCCATTGGCCATGTATTGAGTCGAACCACTTGCGACCTGAGTTATATTGTCAATCGGCATCCCAGCATGATGCGACGTAAAACAAACCTTTATTGTCCGGAGGTAGGAAAGCCGCAAGGCTGAGTAGTGTGACCCCAACCGCACATTTAATAGCATGCTGCAGATGAGGGGACTCCAGAATCTTGGTCGTGAAGGTTGCAAGTCCCAACCGGAAGCGAAGCATCCTGGGACTATCCCACAGGCTAAAGGTAAACGAGGATTTGGTTGAAGTTCCAGACAATCGTGACTGTCGAACAAATGAAGTTTGACCGCGGGAGGTCCTCGGAGGATATGCCATTTCAAGTGGTGCTGGTAGAGTTCCTGTGATCCCTGGTGAAGCAAGACTTGGTTTGGGATCCTGATGAGGCTCCAAGGTGCCGCGCTCTTCTAGGACAATTGTCGCAGGGCCAGCACCTAACCATGCCCGAGATAGGCGCGGTAACCACAGGCGGGGAGTAGATACTTCGTACAGGCATAAAATGTCAAACGCTACATCGAGGCCATGGCGAATTTCGTGCGCCATCTTCCATAGGTCAGTAAAGCAGGCGCATATCGTATATTATGAGTGAGTCACCTGCAATAACGATATCATGAACAAGCATAAATCGAAGATCTTCGGCGGAAGTACAAATTTGCCTTTGAATGTACGTTGCTCGGCATCTAGCTCGTCGCAAACTTGCCGTAACTCGTCCCGTGCCGCATCCATTGTCTCGAGGAGTTGAACTTTGATTTGAGTGATGGCGTCCTTTTCCGCTTGAAGGGCGTGCTTTGTAACCTTCCGGTCGCGGAAGGTCATCAGAATGACCTTTTCAACGAATTCCATCGCATCAAGGACGGCAATTCCAAGGTCTAACGCTGGATCGTGGAACGCCTTGATTGTGTTTATCTCGAAAGTGGTATCATTCATGGGCGACGCTCTGGGGAAAGACATTCCCCACGAAAGTTCTCGTCTCAAGTGCTCAACTGTCCCAATGAGGACCTTCATGGATTCCACTATAGTTCACTCGAGCTTCAGTTGGGGGTTGGAGTCGGGGACAAAGAGAGCGCACCGCTGAGACGACCCATACGAAGCTCGAATGCGGCTTGAGCGTATAATGCATCTAAAGTAATCGACCGCGCCATTAACTTTGCTTGGATATCGGCGTGATCGGAGGGAATTGGCATAGGGATCTTTGAAAACGCAGTCTCAAGCGTAGAAGAGAGACAGTAATGCAAATTGGAAAAGGATCCAGCTACCTCGACTGGGAATTGGGTTGACGACCATTCCAAGAAAACCAAAGCAGAGAAGAGGGAAACGGTGGCTGCAGCCATGGTCATCCAGATAAAAGCGATGGCATCCCGCTGAGAATTCTGTGTTTCATCGGTTAACATACAAGTAAGGACGAAAAAAGGGACGAGGCACTTTATCGTTGAAAGCGGTGAGAATCCAGATCGAGATAAGACATGAAATGCGAGCTGATAAGGTTAACCGAGGTAGTCGGCTCTTGACCCATCCAGCTGAGATATAGAGTTAATACCAAAAGCAGGGTTCACAGACCTTGACCCTTCACGCACCAAAGAAAGCAATCGATACCAAAAACACAGCACAAACGATCCGTCCCTTGACTGATTCAAATGGGAAAAATTCTGCGGTTGCCCTCGCAAAAGAGGATAGTACTATTCCCGCCGTGGCCCCCATGAGATTCAAGACAGTTGCCTCCAGTTGTTGAGCTAGTGTTTCTTGAACAGAGAAAACGAGCTCTTTTATGGTGAACAAAAGAAAGGCCCTGTCACCGCTGAGCCGGTCGAAAGGGCGTATTACTATGATTACAGCAGTCATAAATGTTGAAACTATTCGAGCAAGATTGCGCCGAGTTGCGAATGGTGCAAGGACATGAAGTGCATTCGTGAAGAAACTATGGATAGGCCTCGAAGGCTTATTTATTTCGTGTGAGCTGTTCATTGAGGTATAACGGTCCAGTAGACTGCCTGCAGCGCTGCTGGTGATGGTAAGAAATCAAAGTTGCTCGCTGGGCTATGCGTCCGTGCTATGCTCCACGTGACCAATATTTTATACAGTTGCCACCGTGACCACTGCACACTGGCACACCAAGACATGTGGTTGCTGCTGCTGTCCTTAGTGTCAGCGATATACGGTCACTCCACTGACCATGGGTCACAGCCTTTGCTATGGGGTCCATATCGCCCAAACTTGTATTTTGGTCTGCGACCCACAATACCACAATCCCTTATGACTGGTCTCATGTGGTTTGGCACGCACGACTTCCAGTCAGTCAGCCGTCAGTTTTCTTTTTAGATTCAATCTCCGAGTTTTTGAACATGTGTTTCATAGGTGTCCGCCATGCGTGCGACCAAGGGGATGGTCTAGACGCCTATACCTGGACGGAATATGACCCGCACGAAGGCGGCGTGCAAGTGATTAAAGATGGGAAGAATAATGTCGAAATTACGACTGAGCTTCTCAAGGTTGCCGGTGGAGAACACGGTGGTAGTTGGGCGGCACGAATCAAAGGAACTCCAATGAATCCTCGTACGTGTTGCTTTGGCTTGATTTTCCGCGGGGAGACTAATCATTAAAACAAGTGATGCCCTCTCGGACATCATTAATCTTTTACCTTGGTTTGGAAGGCCTCGGAGGACTTGATATGGAGACTGACGAAGATGAAAATGTGCGTTGGTGCTCATCTTTGCTCAGTTGGTCAAGCCCCATGATCCCAACAGGGTTTAGAAGACGAAGTAAAATTTTCAGGCTCGACTCCTGAGCTGGATGACTTCACAGTTCGCATTGTGAATGGTAAGTATCACAGGCAAGAAATGGTCATTTTCTAATGCAGAGGCTAGGTCCCCACAACGAAGCTGTTACTAGCGGTCCTCATTACGATGCATTTTCTAGTCGGATTGGTAAAACTCACTTTCTGGGACGCGCCATCCCCTCCGGGAATATATGGCAAGCTAAAGGTATTTGCAAGTTTTCTGATATTTCCCGTGATTTATCAACTCAACTCCAGAGGTGATAATGCAAACCATCATAACACGCGCACAAGACATTCTTCAGACATACACAGACCCAGCGACTGGATCCCCTGACCCATCATTTGTCCTCCAGCTGCCAAATGAAATTTACACTTCCAGCAATCTCTATGCCATACAAAAGTCATTTGAGGGAGAATTTCAATTCGACGTTTTCTTCGACAGTGCGAGTTCAAAGCAGAAGCTCAGCTGTGAGTGGTAGCGTAATTCATTTTATAGTCACAATTCAAGCCTTATCCCTCCAGCCTCAACTCTTGACCAAGGCATCCCTGCACTTACTTCATCGTACGACAAGCGCTTCAAGTCCGTGTTTCCAATCCCAGCGTCCTATGTGACCCCCGACCGCCAAGCCCTCGAATCCTTTTCAAAAGCCATCACTGCGAATCTTCTCGGAGGTGTCGGCTATTTCTATGGAACGTCCATCGTCCACAAGGCTTTTGCGTATGAGTGGGACGAAGATGATGAAACTTTTACCGCGAGTTCTAAAGCTGCTGGGGAAGATGGAGAGGAGAAGGGCCCACAGTTCACAGAACCCAAAGGTCTTTTGACAGCGACTCCTAGCCGAAGTTTCTTTCCCAGAGGTTTTTATTGGTACGTTCAATAAAAATCATTCCGCTGTCCACTGACAATCCCGGTGCAGGGATGAAGGATTTCACTTGATGCACATCGGAGAATGGGATACTGACTTCAGGTAGGTCTCTTGTTTTGTGTGATAACAGAAATCGACGTTGGCTTTGTTAAAGTTTGGAGATTCTCAAGAACTGGATCGACCTCATTGATGATGATGGCTGGGTTGCGCGAGAACAAATCCTTGGGGAAGAAGCACGAAGCAAAGTCAGTTGTCGCCATACGGCTCTAGCGCAAGTTCCTTCTTACCGTCCGACAGGTCCCGACTGAGTTCCAAACGCAAGTACCGCAATTTGCAAACCCACCTACGCTCACCATGTATGTGACCGCGTTCGTATCCCGCATCAAATCTGCGCAAACAGGGCCCACCACCGGAGACCTCGGCATGGGTGAAGCCCAACGCCCGTTGTCAACTAACAACGCAACTTCTACCACTGGATCTGGGAGTCGCTACGTTGATTCCCGTGAACTTGCCCTCGAATACCTAAAATCAATATACAAGCCACTCAAGCGGCATTATGACTGGTTTCGACGCACACAACGCGGGCAGATCAAGCAATATTCGCGTACCGCGCGATCAAGGACCGAAGCTTATAGATGGAGGGGCCGGTCTGCGCAGCATGTTTTGACGAGTGGGATGGATGACTATCCAAGAGGCCCCCCGCATGCCGGAGAGTTGCACCTGGATCTGATATCATGGATGGGATATTTTACGAGAACTATGAGGCAGATTGCAGGGTTTGTTGGGGAGATGGAGGACGAAGTTTCGTTTGAAGAGATTGAGAAGGCCATTTTGAACAACCTTGATGGTGTGGTTGACATCTTTCTTCCATTTCTCGATCACTAATGGTTTTGAATAGATTTACACTGGAACGAAGAGCAACAAATGTATTGTGATGTCAACGTTGACAGTGAAGGTGAACAACGACCAGCAACCTTAGCCCAATCGCTTACGTCACTTCTGCAGATGAATCTTACCAGGTCTGCCATAAAGGCTACCTGTCACTCTTCCCGTTCTTCCTCTCCCTTCTGTCCCCCTCCTCTCCGCACCTTGGCTCCATCCTCACAATGCTCCACGACCCAAAGCACCTCTGGTCACCCTATGGCCTGCGGAGCCTCTCGATTTCGCATCCCGAATTCGGACAGGGCGAAAATTATTGGAAGGGGCCCATTTGGGTGCAGATGAATTATCTGGCACTAGGGGCGTTATACAAGGTGCGCGTCTTGCTAATTCAAACGGGTGAAGGGCAGACTGATTGACTGTCGCTGAAATAGACATATGCAGCGCAAGAGGGGCCATATCAGACTCAAGCGAAGACAATATATGATGAGCTGAGGCGGAACCTCGTTGATAATGTGTTCAAGGTTTATACCTACTTACTTTCTCTGATTCCGGACTAACGTCTTTACTCTAGGAATATCAACGCACAGGCTATGTATGGGAGCAGTACGATGCGACCACTGGGGAAGGCAAAAGAAGGTTCGTCCTTGAAATTGAGACTTGTTGACTATGTCGTAACAGCCAGGCTTTCAGTCATCCATTCACGGGATGGTCATCGCTCATTACCTTAAGTAGGTACCCTTGAAATTATGATCAGCCTCACGAGCTGAATTTTCCTTGTCAACAGTTTTAGCCGAGAAATACTAAAAAACTGCCGATTGTTTTCATTGCGGGCCTTGATGCGTGCACTTCTAGTTAATATCTTCAAGGGATACCAACCCGTTGATAATATATATTCCAAATTCCAATCCAACGGAATGCAGCTTAAATCATCATCGATGCGGCCTGTTCGTGGAGACGTGACAAACGGGCGATGGGAGTACATGAAGTGAGATCCGAATGGTGGGTACACAAGATTGGTGGCTCCCCCAAGATGAGAGACATAGTGAGAATATAAAGTGGGCCAATGATGCAGCACTCTGGACTAGATATACGCGTGAAGAATAAATGAAAAGGTCAGACGCGATCAAATTCAGAAATAGTCCGGATCGAAAGACAGTGAATCAAAATGAAGCGAGTCAAGCCTCATCTCATAACCTATGTCGCCCCGTCCCGGCTCGTCCAAAACCAAAGTGGAGCGCCATGCACCATCGCCATAGTCTTTCACGCTCTCTGCAGAGTCTCGGAAAGACGACGACGAGTTGCGGACGGTTGAGCATAGCGTGGGGAAGGCATCCTCAACATCCATTGGCGTGTCGGGTGTGTCAATGGAAGTGGAAGACGTAGAAGGCTCACGGGACACTGAAGGAGTGGAGGACGCTGATGGGGGCGGCGACATTGGTTGGGTGTGTGTTGGGGGTGCGGAAGAGAAAGAGAATAAACGGTGAAGATCGAGCATGGAGAACCTATTCTTGGATGACGTTGATTTTGCGGTTGAAGGAGTCGGAGAAGTCGATCTCAGACTTGGGATATCGCTATTTGTATCCATAGGGAGCCCTGGTGAATTATCCTGAGCCGGAGACGTGTCGGCACGTGTGAGGTAGGGTTGTGGGGTTTCGGTGAGGGAGCCGAGGTGGTATGTTGAACGGCCTTTGGGGGACTGGAAAAGCTGAGAGAGGATTACAGAGGACCGTTTCGAGCGCGCCGCTCGTAGAGGAAGGTCGGGCTGTAGCTCGTCGGTACTCTCAAACGCCCCAGTACTTGGAGGCCATATGTTCATTGCGGAAGGCTTGCTGCTTCTGCCCACGTTCTTTATAGACCGGAAGGCTTTTGAAGCACGAGATTTGAAAGTCTTTGAGCGCTTTGTGGCTGACGCTCCTGCATCTCCACCGTCGCTCCGTCTGACCTTGATGACCTCAACCACCATCGAGTCATTCCCACTCTGTGACACCGTCTGGAACTCCTCCGCCGTAGAATCAGAGATATACTCCAATCGCGAGCGTTTTTCGCGTTTCTTCGGCATGACGATATCTTCACCAGAACGTTGCTGTGAACGATGGAAGACAGGTGCGGTCTCAGGTTGGTTTATGACGTTGAGCGCAAGATCGAGGGATTCAAAATCAGGACAGGTGGAGTATTGTGTGCTAGTTGGTGGTGAAGCTTCAGCCGCATCGAAGTAGCACCAAGGGGGGGTTTCGAATTGTTCTTCCTCGGGAGGGATAACAAAAACATTCGGCATTTGGAAAAATGGGGAACTTGGCGGGACTTGGAGATGACATTTTTGGTTGTCTTTGACTGTTCTGAAGGAGAATGTGGAGGTCATGGTCGTAGTAGGAGTACAATGAGCGAATTGGGCGGTCAGCCAGCAAGGAGCCTCGGTGACCAAATCATGAACCACAACTGGTCAGTAACTTTTCTTGGGACTTCTAGCGGCGG
>QLPF01001056.1:0-16952 GCA_003314045.1 Hygrophorus pudorinus
AAGACCCTCTCCTGAAACCTTTTCATGTGGATTTGCCCAAATTGAAGTGAGCTTGTGCCACCTGATGTCTTGTTGAAACTTAATCCTTTGCAGGTACTGTGAACTCATCCCCTCTTCGTCGGGGGCTACCAGTGGTGAAGGTTCCATGCTGCTCTACTTTGGGATCATGAATAAGTTGGATGCCAAGGAATACAAGGTGTCAGTATTTCCCATACCTTCAGCTGCTCCAGGAGCAAACATTAATGTCAGTTGATATAGCCGTTTGCATTGTGCCTTGAATTTTGTTTCACACAGTTGCTATGTCAATGCTGCCTGTGTTGCTCCTGATCTTCTGATAAAGATGGCAGGACGTGTAGGAACCATCAAGACATGTCAACCAGCTGTTTTGATTACAACAGGCGCAGTCTACAAGTGCAATCTGGTCCAGCCTGTAAGCAACAGTTATGGCCAGATGACATATCATGTTTGGAACATTTCCATCTATCCCTTCATGCAAGAACACAAGAGGACTATATCTTGTGTCAGAAATGTATTCAAACAACAGATTCTCTACAGCCCAGTATCTAATGGTGCAATGACTTTCTCGACCCGCAGGGAGGGTTCAGGCTTCACCTGTGAGTTTGTTCTTCAGTTATTGTCGAGTGATTGATGTCATGTCCTATTCAGCCGACCTACCACCTATCCTTTTGCCCTCGAGTTCAATGACAAAGGTTTGTCTATATTTGTCTTTAGAATCCTCTGGTTATAACTGCCATATTTCAAGTGCCTATTTATGATGGTTGTCGAGACCCGATTGACGGACCTGGGTTTGAATTTTGGGCATCAGACTTCGACAAGATCAAAAATATACCACTGTATGACAGCGGCAAAATTGATCTCCTGAGGTATGCTGTCGTTTCAGTCAGATACTCAATGAATTCATACACGTATTCTGGCAGTGTAGCTGCACCGAGTTCCCTTGCTATCAGCCCCAACGTTCTGTTTGTGATTGTCCTAGGTCTCTTGGACATGTTGGAGTGATTATGATCATGATGCTGTGATGGAGTGGGGCAGTCTTTGTGCTGGTACTTTGGGCCACAATTATGTACTCTGTATCTTTGAGGCAATCTGTATATCTGTCGGTGTTTGAGTTATCATCTTATAAGGTTAAATGCTGAAGTGAGTGGAAGTTGAGGTCATTCTCCAAATGTTGTGAAGAAGAGATGTCAGGTAGCGGGTTTGCCATGCAACATGCAGCCTTCACCTTATTTTAAATCGAAGCCTCTTTGTGCTGAGTGATTTATTACTGCTACTCAGGCTATTACTGGCCAGTTTTGGTTTACTGCACCCGTCCAACTCTTGTTCTTGCACTCATGGTCGTCTGCCAGATGTTCTGCAAGGTTTTTGTTATTCTTGTTTATGTGTTCTGCCTTTTTTTTGTGAAACTACAGTCAGTTTGTTGGATGATAGTCCTGGTGTGCATTTTGTTATTGTTGTCAGGGTTTTCATTGATAAAATACTGTCTTCGTTTAGCAATCTTGAACACCTCTCAGGCTGATAATGGTGGTTCATGTCTCATGGTCCAGAGAAACTCCGTAGTGTTGAATATGCTTTTGCCTGGTGAGTAGGGAGCATATCTTCAGTAAGGTTGTGCTGATGATTTCCCTTGTCATTTGCTAGTGAACCCTTCCAATAACCATGCCCTCTACTGAGTTCCACTCAATGTGCTTGGCGCACTTGGTGAGTGTGTGATGTTCTTGTTGAAGTCAGGTTGTTAGATTTGCTTCCACCTGTCACAAATGTCAATTTATCAGCTCCAGCTCCTCGGCGGCATGAAAGTGCCACAGAGAGTAACCCCCCTGCCCTATGGGTATCTATAGTGTCCTCTTTGGAGGTCATAACTTGTACTGCCCATTTAACAGGTACTTTGTATGATGTCATGATTGCATCTCCAGCCCCTTGCAGGTACTTCGATTCTGCACCATATGTCATTGTACCAAATACTCTTACAATGTTGTCCTTGTGGGACGCCAAGTTGCAAGAAAAGCTATATTCACAATTTTTGAAGTTGTCTTTACAATTCAATGGATGTCCAAACATTTTTGGGGTGCACCATTTGGTGATGAGTCGTTTGGTTTTCTGGAGAACAGATCCGGTTGCTAGATTATTTTGTTTCCAAGTTCATCGCGGTCATCGTGTTGGGCTTATACAATTTTTTTTTCATGTTGGGCTGCATATAGGTGCACACAATTCCAATATATTTCTCCTAAATCTTGAGTGAGCACTGAGTCAATGCATATGTAATACTTTACGGTTCCTAAACAGTAATCTATCACTTCCTGATTTTATGTGTTTATTTCTTGTTGTACCGCCTCCCAGTGTCCATAAAGCCTGTGCTTTGGCTGCCTTGAGAGTGCAGTGTAACATGATGCAGCAGCATAAATATTCATAGTTGGTTTGTAAGTTGGACACTTGTTGCCCTCCATCGTGGCTGATCAAACATCTATGTAAAAGGTCTCAATGAATTTTGCGGAAACTAATTGTCAGCAAGGCTCTGTCCTCAGGGCAGTATAGTATGTCATCTCTTCATTTTGCATATCAGCTGGGTTTTACTATTGACTCCTTTCCTGATTTCTGCTTCTACTTTTCATCTTGGCTCATTGCAGAAGCTATTGCCAACATTTGGGCCACAATATTCCACCATTCACAGCATTTGTTTGATGGATCCTACATGTCTTTCCAAAATGTGATAGGTTTAAACTGTATGATCAATCCACCTTCTTGGCATACATGCCACATACCAGCTGCTTCCCACTATCATTGTTGCTGTTCGAATCTGAACAAGAGATCCAGCAATGCATCTCCTCCACCTGACTGTTCAAGAATACCTGTCCACTCAACCCCTCGAGGAGGTTGTAGATCTTTGTTATTACCTGATTCTGATCTAGAGCATTTTGTTGTTTTGCATACTGATACGTCCAACTTTTCGGGATCAGCATTCAAGTTTGTCGCTCACATCAACAATATAGCACTCCTTGGTTATTCCAAAGAATTTTTTGTGCATATGCAAATCCCTCTCAGGTCACTTCTTGCAATTGTGCTGATCGCTGCCGCTAGGTCTATTGTGAAGTTTCATGATATATCTATGGGTTCCCGAATCACTCAAAGCATGTTAGTTTCTCTTGCCGTTGGACATTCTTGCGTAAAATGTGATACTTTGTTCTCAGTATTTTCTATTGAAAAACCCACCACCCTTAAGCGCAAAGAACGAAGGAAAGTCAAGGTGGAGCATAACTCAAGTGCACAGGTAAACACCTGTGAGGTTGCTGAAATTGATTCTTTTCCTCCAGCACCACTTGATGACAAACTATCATATTCCATTATATCGGGCACTTGCAAAAAGATGTCCCCACATGCTATTGAGGAAGCAGGTTGTGCAGTGTGCGGGAAGCTTGTATCAGTAGAAAAGTTGAGTCAATTGAAACATGTCAAAACTTGCTCAGTGTCTTGTGTGCTCCAGGCATCACTCGGACTAAAAGGCAGAAAGTTTTGGACAAGATTAAGGAGTACAACGGACCAGTCTTGGATTACAAATGCAACCAGATTTGCAATCCTTGTAGGATTGTGGTCTGCAATAACAAGGTGCCTCAAGATGCATTGGCACAAGGTTTTTGGATCGGTAAGGTACCCCCTCAATTGTTGTGCCTGAGATTCATGGAGAAAATGTTGATTGCCTGTGTTAGGCATACTTGCTGTTTTGTTCAAATTTCCACTGGCATGGGGAAAATGACTGCTAATGCTATTGCATTCGAGTCCCCAGTTCCTAAGATATATGCACAACTTCCACCTCCAAAAGCAGACATGGAAGAAGTTTTGGCTATACTCTACACAGGACCTTGCAAACCTGTTGAATCCGATTTCAAATGGACGCCTCTTTTGGTAAGACGTAATCATGTTGCTAAAGCCCTCAAGTGGCTGAAATTGAATCACGCTGACTATGCTGATATTGACATATTGGATTCAAACCTACAGGAGTATCCAGAAGACATGCTGCCAGTGTCGGTGGAATATAAGCCATCCACCGATAACAGAGTACCTCAGGGGACCAGTGTTGTTGACAGGGAGGACAAACAGGGAACAGATGAAGGTGAATGCCCCTTCGTCGTCCACAGGTTGACTTCTGAAAATCTAGATACAATGTTTGTTAGTGCGATCAAAGCTCAAGCCATACAGCATCTAAACAGTGGCAGTAAAATGCTGGCAATCGGACATAGTGAAAAGCTTGAATCCATGTGGAATAATCCCCAGCTGTATCCTCAACTTTTTCCATGGCTATTTCCATATGGAAAGGGAGGCATAGGTTCTACTGATGAAAGAATTTCTGACAAAATGCACAAGTGGCATCTAATGTTGTACCATGATAAACGCTTCCAGACAAATGTCAACTTTCCTTTCGTTGTGTTTAGCCACGAGCAAGTTAAGTTGAGTACCTTGCAAAGCTGGCTAGTCACTGAAAGAAAAAGGTTTGGTGAAATTACACAAAGGTTGTTAGATTTAGATCAATCTGTACTTGAACGTGTAACTGCTAAGATGGTAAAAGAAGATATTGTAAAACCAGAGACTGAGGCCGAGACCACTTGTTTCCAAGTGCTGAAAGACCTTGATCCAATTGCTGGAAAGGTGCATGGTTCTACCACCAGTAAAAAATACATGCATAATGAGATTTGGTCACTGGATGTGCATTGCAGTGCACCTGCATGGTATATCACTTTGTCGCTGGCAGATCTAAACCATCCTATATGTATTTATTGGGCAGATACAAAGGAAACATTCAAGCCACATCTTCTAGATTACAACAAATGGTCAACCTTGCTGTCTTGCAATCCAGCTGCAGCCGCTCGGTTTTTCCATTTTATTGTTCAAACCTTTATTACTGAAGTGCTGGGAGTCAATGCTGATTATCGCAGTTTGTATGGTGACACAAGTGCTTACTATGGGATGGTCAAACAGGAGGGTCACCTGACACTGCATCTACATTTACTTCTTTGGCTTTATGGTTGTCTGAATCTGCAAGAGCTGTGAGACAAGATTCTCGGTGCAGATTCTGAATGGCGAAAAAAGTTGATTGCATGGTTGGAGAGCTGCCAGATTGGTGAGTTCATGACAGGATCTCACGAGGAAGTCATCACCAATGTGAATAACTGATCCAAGTTGGCCGATTACAAGGTCCTGACCCAGACTATGTCAGAAGCCCCTCCACCAGAATGTGCTGGACATGTTGGGGATGACTGTCAAAATTGTGAAGCTCTCAAGTCTTGGTGGGTATGTTTCAAAGACACAGTGGATGACCTTCTCAGTAGAACAAATATTCACAGTTGTACAAGAAGCTTGAACAAAGATGGTACTCACAACAAAAAATGCCAATATGTTGGTTGCCTTGAAAACATATGGCAAAAGTGTAAAGCCTGTTTTCCAAGAGCGACTTATGCCCAAAGCGAGATAGATGCTGAAACAGGCTCCCTCAATCTGAAGAAATGTGAGCAATGGATGAACAGTGTAACACCTATACTTACATACTTGTTCCAGTGCAACACTGACACCACTAACTTGGCTTCAGGTACCACCATCAAAGGTGTTGTGTTGTATGTGTCTGATTACATCACTGAATCGTCACTCAAAACCCACATCATGTTTGACTCCATAAAAGCTGTTTTCTCAAAAAACTGTGAAATGATTGGCAGCAGTCTGCCTAGCAAGAAAAAGGCCTGGCAGTTGATGACGAAAATTGTGAATCTCTTGTCAACTAAAATGGAGATGGGTGCTCCTATGATCTGTATGTATTTACTTGGAAATCCCGACCATTATACTGATCATGTATTCATCAGCTTTTATTGGAAGAGTTATGTGATGGAAGTGTGTCATGTATGGCATCCTGAAGATGAACAATTTTCTGCTGAGAAAATCGTTATTATTAAACATGGAGGTAAGCTGGTTGGTTTATCTCCTGTGTTCGATTACATTCATAGATCCGGAGAACTTGGAAGCATGACTCTTTATGAGTGGATCTGCCATTGCACTCGTGTTAAAGTTGCCACTGGCACTTCGAAAAAAAAACAAGAGGAAAAAGGCGAAAAAAGCAAAAGCTGAATGTGATAACATCGAAAACAATGAACATTATATTTCACAGGATCTCTCTAGCGCCGGTGACAAGAGCTTTGCAATTCATCATTCTAGTGTGGAGCAGGTCAGCCAGAAAGCCCAGCATGACAACAAGTTTGGTTTCTTACCAGATTACCCGCTCTGCAATACTCACATTACAAGGGTAGCAAGTGTTAATGACACGGTAATCCCTAACTTCATTGGTGCAACCCTGCCTAGATGTGATGCGGGTGACCGTGAGTATTACTGTTCCATGATGCTTACCTTGTTCCTGCCATGGCACAGTGGACTTGACCTAAAGTTGAAAGATGAAACTTGGGACAAAACTTTCACTGGTCATGAATTCACAGCTAGACAAACTGAGCTAATCAAAAACTTCAATATCCGTTATGAATGCTTGGACATGAGAGACGACTACAGAGCTCAACTAAAAAAGGGTGTGACAGCTGTTTTGAACTGGGATGATGACACTCTCTGCATGCTCGAGGAATCTTCTGTAGAAGACAACAACTATATTGGTAATAGTAATTTGAATTTGGAAGAAGATTTACCAATAGAGATCCTCAGACTGGGCAAGGGAGAGTTGAAACAGCAGCAAGATATGGTCATTATGAAAAGTGTAATGACAAATGCTGGTTGGATGATGGAGCATCCTGAAATGGCCATGGAAGTGCATCCCACAAATCCTATGCATGTGCTCAGTGGAAGTGACTGGAAAGGTGAAGTACAGCGAAAGCAGCAAACATTGATTGATGCTCACAGCTAGAACATCCTGGCAATGAAGGCTAGTTCTTCAGATGCGACTTCAGGGACCAGTAAGTATATTCCAAATCAAGTCAAGATTGTAGACAAAGCATACCTAGAGAGGCACTTTGATGCTGGGAGAAATCAATCAATGATAGATACCACTGCTGTGGAGTTTTGACTAAACAAGGAGCAAGAACGAGCTTTTTGAACTGTGGCCAACCACACTGTAAGTCCTTATGCAGAACAATTGAAGTTATACATCGGGGGAATGGGTGGGACAGGTAAATCACAGGTCTTGAAAGCTTTGTCACACTATTTCACCCTTCAGGGAGAATCCCACCGATTTATTATTGTAGCTCCTACAGGTAGTGCAGTGGCATTGCTCGGCCGATCCACTTACCATTATATGTTGGGTATTAACAATAGAAATAAAGGTGCTGATGTCACCCAGATTTGTTCAAGGCTACGAGGGGTTGAATATGTTTTCTTAGATGAAGTGTCCATGTTATCAGCTCGGGATTTGTATAAAATTAACGCCTGCCTTGCTCATGTACTTAATTGTCCTGACATTGCTTTCAGAGGCATGAACATGATCTTCGCTGGCAATTTCACTCAGCTACCACTGGTGGTGGGTGGGGAGACCATATCACTTTTCAGTCGACATATCGGAGCCATAGGTACTGATTTGAAGTCACAGGAAGCAGCCATCAGTAAAGCTCTCTGGCACCAGATCACAAGCTTTGTCATACTACATGAGAACATGTGTCAGAAATCACAAAGCCCGGGAGACTCCAAACTATGTAGCGTGCTTGAAAACATGTGATATAAAGCCTGCACTGTTGAGGATATTGATTTCCTTAGGACACGGATATCTGGATCAGGCCTTGGACCCCATCAGTTTGCAATGAGGAGTTCTGAAATATTCCCATTATTACTGCCTTGAATGTCCACAAAGACGAGATCAACAGGCTAGGTTCAATCAGATTCGCTAATGAAACAGATCAATCGCTCACTGATTTCTATTCCAAAGACACTACAAAAGTGATGAATAAAGGTGCCAACGACAAACCACTGCGTGATGCTTTGGTATGCAACATCACCTCCCTCCCAGAAGCCATCCAGAAACATCTCTGGAAACAACCTCATTCCGCTACCAGCAAACACATACTAGGTAAGCTTTCATTGTGCGTAGGTATGCCTGTCATGATACAATGCAATGTTGCTACTGAGCTATGTATAACAAAAGGTCAGGAAGGAGTTGTGTGTGGCTGGCAATTGGTCAAGGGCTTAGAAGGTCAGCAAATGTTGGATACTCTGTTTGTAAAACTTGATAACCCTCCATCTTTGGTCAAATTCAATGGTCTCCCTGATAATGTGGTTCCACTTTCACATAGCTCTAGCACATTGTATTGTAGTTTTCAGAATGATTCTCAATTATATATTTCTCACAGTCAGGTAGAAGTTCTACCTAACTTCATGATGACAGATTATGCATCTCAGGGTAAAACAAGGGTGTGCAATGTCATAGATCTCCACAACAGTAGAACTCACCAATCATATTATACAGTCCTTTCACGTAGTGCGTCAGCTGCTGGTATGTGCATACTACAGGGGTTTGATTCTTGAAATGTGACAGGAGGGGCTTCTGGAGCTTTGAGGCAAGAGTTTCAAGAGCTAGAGCTCTTGGACGAAATTTCTAAGCTCTGTTTTGAAGGACGTCTGCATGAATCTGTGATAGGGGACAGACACAATGGGCTTATTAAATCGTTCCAAGCATGGAAAGGAGCTCATTACATGCCGCAAATTGTCCATAAAGCGATCAGGTGGTCCACCAAAGATCCGTTGACTGAGCCAGAGATTGAAGAACTATCATGGCAGTTTGCCAGCATTGACAAGCAAGACAACAACCGAGAAATGATTCAAAAGAAAGCTGCCACTGACACACCAAAGAAATCTAAGTTCCCTCTGATTCCTATCAATGTGCCTGGTAACAACAACGTGTTGGTGCCTGCAACCCCAAGCAGTTCTTCATTGCATGCAGGTAAAAACCTTGAATTACTAAGAATTAGTCAAGAATAAAAGAAAAGCTAGCGAAACAAATTACAAGTTGCAAGATACAAGACCAGTGAAAAGGACAAAATGTTACCATTTGGAATTGGCCAACCAACAAGCTGTTATCACTGTGGCAATCCCAACCAGAACAAGGTGGAGTGAAAATAGCTGTGCATATGACTCAGTGATTAGCATACTACACACTGTATGGGAATCTGATACCACAAACTGGTTGGCTGTGTTCAATAATATGAATTCAGACTTGCTTGGGGGACTTGCTAGAGGCTTTGCAGATCACAAAAATGGTAAGATGTCGCTGGAGGCAGTGTGAGACCACCTAAGGCAACAATTGCATCTACTTCATCACAAATTGCAATGGGGAAGATATTGTTCTGTGAATGTTGTGTTAAATGTTTTGCTGACTACCAATGTTGAAGTGACGATCTGTGAAGCAGTTTGTACCAATTGTCAAGCACAACCCAGTGGTATTTATTCTGTTAATTGTAGTACTCTTTTGCTTGCAGGAACGATCTAGCATCACTCTGTGGCTGCTTGAATGGAAGATTTGACAGAACTGTCCAGACATAAATGCAAGATCTGTCAACAACATCTGGTTCTAACAACCAGTTATACTATGATTCCACCCTTGTTTGCTGTGGACTTTTCAAGTGGGAAACTGCATATTAACTCTAGCATTTACCTATACAAATATGAAAAGTGTTACAGGTTTGAACTGAAAGGCATAATTTACTATGGTTCAGGTCACTTCACTTCTTGTGTAGTGACCAAACAGCTGATGACATGGAGACAGGCACAGATTTACTATATGAGGGGCTTTTATCTCACTTGGACAATCGGGGAATTTGTGGCACAAGAGTAGCCATAGCTGCAATATATATCTGAGTTTATTAATTCAAAAATTGGACTCATTCCTGCCATGTGTGCAATGGCCCACACCCCTAGTAGAAGTGAGTCCAGACTTGCAGCATACCTTAGTTTTGTCTTAGTTTTGTCTTAAGTTCTTAGTTTCATCTTATTATTTCTCTTAATTTCTCTTAATTTGTAATTCAAATATAACCACGATTTATTGGACAAATAAACAGATGACTATATAAAAAACCCTCCACACTTGTTTGGAGAGCAGGAGGGGTGGTAGATGGGACTGGAGTGAGACTGTGTGGTGAGTTTGGCTGGCGTGCATCAGCAAAATAACAAGTCCTTTTTTTGGCACTTGAAATACTTTTAAAGAAGGGAAAAGACAGAAAAGAGAAAAAGCTGCAAAAGAGTTTTCACCTTTTCCAGGAAAGTGACCTGGCATTTAAAAGGTGAAAACTCTTGTAAAAAGGGTTTCCTCTTGCAGCAAGTAACTCAAGGAGGAACCACTTTTCATAGCTTTTAAAAAGACAGAAAAGGGATATTTCTATAAATTGAGATACCATAGCACAATATATTCAGATACTTGAATACATGTAGGTACACAAGTAAGGGGCAGGCAAACACAGGGGGGGAGAGAAACACAAGATGGGGGGGGGACAGACAAACAGAAAACAGGGGGCAGGGCAGGGGGCAGACAAACATGAAATGGGGGGAGCACAGGAGCCAGACAAATACAAGGGGGGGGGGACCACAAGGAAGCACAGGGGCCAGACAAACACAAGAGGGGGGAGATGGACACAGGGGAAAAGACAAACCCAAACAGCAGTGGAAACAACTGTGGCGAAAAAAATTGTGGCTCTCACAGCATAAACACACCTCAGGCTTGAGCTTGCAGCCGGGGAGAGTAGAGATCAATACTATATAGTCAATACTAGGAGGGGGGACATTACTGCAAGTTCAATCATACAGATCATTGACTTCACTGTCCACCTCTGGAAGGTCAATGTTGTCATCGACAATCTCAAATTTGGATGACATATCTACAGGCCCCACCAACACCAGAGCATCTACGCCTTTCTACTTCACATGCTCCCAGGCACTGTTGAGAATCTTGACCCACTGCTTGTCTTTGAGCTTGCCAACAATTTTCAGGACACTGGACACCTTCTTGATGACGGTATCAATGCCACTGTTTCATTCAACTCGATCACTCCAGTTCGTTTTTGAGAAATACCCCGGCGGCCTGTTGGGAATATTATTGATCCCATCCTTGGAGAACTAGAGTGCACATTGGATCTATTTAAATCAGTATCAGGGCAGTGTACACAACATTAACAGACTCACCGCTTGAATTGATAGGACTAGGGCCCTGACATGATTGTCTTGCAAGCGATCCCTAGGGTGCACACTCAAAATCGCTGAAAGATGAGTTGTGAGGGTGTTGGATACAAGACTGGATTGGAATATACCCTAAATATGGCAGATAAGCAGCAATAACACTTCATGGTAAACAACATACACTGTGCATTCCATTTTCACCTTTGTAAAAAAAAGGCGGAAACTGTTCATTTTCACTAAGCATCCATTGCACGACATCAGCGCAGTCTTCGAGAGTCTAAAGGCCCATGCTATCTAACAACTTGTGTAGGTGGGTCATGGCAGTCACAGCGAATTTGTTTTGCCACTCAGAGATGTGATCCTCAGCCTGGAAATGTGAATATATGTGATAGAGACTGGGGAGAAGTGCACTCACCAGTTTAGTTATCATCCACATATAGTTATCGTCAAGTTGCGAGTTGGAATCAGCATGTGTGAGGGACCAGATGTTGAACATCATGTCATCTGAAGGAGATTCCCAAGGAGCCGCAGTGCCAACAAAGTCCTGGAGAAGGGGATGAAAACATTCCGGAACAGCTCCCTGAGGCTGGTGGGAAGGTGGTTCATGGTGATTCCTCCTTCCTTGAGGCTGTGCAGGAACAGGGCAGATCCACAAGCTCTGGGGTGGTGGTGTTTGGACCAATCTTTGCAAGTGGCTGCACCTGAATATACAAGCATTAGAATTGATAATCATAATTATTTATACATACCAGGTTTTTTGTTGGCTGAGTCCCACCGGCATAGTAACAGACTGGTGTGGCCTTGTTGGTAAGGGCAAGCCTCTCATCATTATGGCCATTGTTGTCACTAATCCCCCCCAATGCTTTGTGTGCAAGCACAGATTGCTAGCTTCGTGGTTTGGGCCTTGCGGCATGGGCCACGACAGGTGACCAACCTATCTGTATACTGCTGACATTGGTCTTGTTGCCCTTTTTCTTGGGTGGCAGCCTGTGAGCGGGATGGCAGTTCCAAGGATGGGTGAGTGGGGTACTTATCGTCATGGTTATAGTACAAGAGAGAGACTTACTCTGCACTGTGTGTTGGTTCATCAGCCTTCCTCTTCTGGAAGCCAGATCTCACCGGACTCGGATCAGCCTCAAGGGCACGCTGTGCAATCACATGCTGCCGGATGTCAGTTTTCTTTTGCTTCCTCTCTTTTGCCTTCCTTTTCTTCAAGTTGTTATCTTCATCTGCTGATTTGTGGTCGCCCTCCCACCCGGTATCCTCAGTGGCCGCCACGTTCATATCGAGGTCCTTATTGCTGTCATTGTTGCCTTGATTTATCATGGTCGGAATCAGTGAGTTTGGCATTCAAGTTAGCAAAAGAATTGCATACCGACACTTATCACTGCTTGCTCTGCAGCCGCCACCCTTGCTGCCAGTTTTGTGGCAACTTTCTCCAGTTCTATGGCCACATCTTCACCCTCATCAGGCTCACTGTCTGCGCAATCACAGTAAGTGTTGTTTGATATTCAAAGCAGGTTATATGTAAGGAATCTATGATTCCTTGTTTACTTTCTTTAAATTTCTATTTATCTTTATTATCTTTATTTACCACGGACACATGCCAAAATGTACACATGTACAAACAAACCATATTATGCCATCTGCATCGCACAATCTTTAGATACATATACATGACTATAACAACCTCATAAACAGCATAAACATTCATTATCCCAATATACTTGATTTGGATCTGTGAATAGTGCATTGTGAGTACTAAGTTGTTATTATATCATCCCACACTTGCTATAGGGCCTTAAGAAGCCCTATACAAGTTTATACTTTTTTTCACAGCCAAACAACCTCTAAAAAAGGTTTTGAATTGACTGTAACTCAATCATAAGCCCCCTACATCAGGAAACCCCAAAATGCTTGAAACTGCTTGAAACTGCTTAGGTTTGCTTATGGTGCTTGAAATGGCTTGACATTAGCTTAAGCACTTTTAAGCAATTTCAAGCTTATTATTTTTATTTCACAAAATATATTTGTCTGTCAAGCAAGCCAAGCATATCAAACATTGTATAAGCCCTTTCAAGCAAGGTTAAGCACTTTCAAGCACGGTTAAGCACTTTTAAGCCAGGTTAAGCACATCAAGTCACTAAGCTACTCAAGCAAAGATAAACACTCAAGTAATTTTAAGCACCAGTAAGCACTTCAAGCACTGGTAAGCACTTTAAGTACTTTAAGCACTTTAAGTACTTTAAGCACTTTAAGTACTTTAAGCACTTTAAGTACTTTAAGCACTTTAAGTACTTTAAGCACTCCAAGCACCTTAAGCACTTCAAGCACCTTAAGCACTTTAAGCACTCCAAGCACCTTAAGCACCTTAAGCATCTATAAGCACCTATAAGCACTTTAAGCACCTTAAGCATCTATAAGCACCTTAAGCACTCCAAGCACCTATAAGCACTTCAAGCACCTATAAGCATTTCAAGCACCAGCAAGTACCATAAAGACATAAGTGAACCTAAGCATTTTTACTGTCTATTTCAGGAAAGTTGACAGTCCAAACAAAGAGAAACAATTCACTGAATATTACATGGAGTATTATCGGGCTTGAATTTATAACATTACAATATTTAGTACTATTGATTTGTGACTGACCGAGATGTATTGTAAGTGTGTAAAAAGAGCCTCACACAATATTCAGAAATTGGACAGCAACTTGGACTCCGCTAAGGTTTCAGAGCCTAACAATTTTCGGGTTGTGTTTTGTGGCCTCGGTCAGTTGCACTTTTATAATGCTAATTTTTGCACTGACATTGATACTGGTCCAACCACAATCAGTTCAATACTCAGCAGGTTGGAGCACTTTTAGTTACTTTTAGTTTATTATTTATTTTTGTTTGGACCATCAACTTTCCTGAAATAGAAAATAATCACATAGAAACCACTCAGCAGGTCACTAACACAATATGAGCACACAGCATATATCAAGCCTGAGCCATGTACAAGTACTAGTGGTGTCTCCATCATGCTCAGCAATAACTAATGAGCTACTAGTACAGTTGACAGGTACACCAAAACAACTTGTTAATTTGCACTGATGAAGATTACTTATGCAAGTATTTCACACTTGTAACATAGTATTCCGAGTCCATCTTTTGGCTTCAAGTTTTCGGACTTAGTATAATTTTTTTCAAACAGTGCCACATGAACCAAACAAAGCCATGCATTGCCAGCTCATCAACCACAACAACAACAACAACAACAATGAGAGGCAAAAGGTCAAGGTAAGTAAGTTCTATTTTATTGATTAGTACACTTGTATATAATATAACTCCACTCAACCACCCCTCTCTCGCGTGCAAATGAGGGGGCTGCACAGCCACCACCACCACCTCCCCGCCCTCTCGAAAACAAACAAGAGGGCTGTGTGGCCACCTTCTCCTCCCTCCTGCCCTCTCAAAAACAAACAAGAGGGCTGTCTTGCCCCCTGCTCGCCCACCACCACCTCTGCCCTCTCACATACAAACGAAAGGGCTGCGCGGCCACCATGGCCTCCTCCATGCCCTCTCGAAAACAAACAAGAGGGCCACGTGGCCGCCACCACAACCTCCCTGCCCTCTTGAAAATGAACGAGAGGGTGGCCTCGCCCCCTGCTCGCCCACCACCACCACCACCCTGTTGGGAGCGGTGAGGGGCCATCCCCCACCTCCTTCCTCTGCCCTCTCGTAAACAATGAGAGGGCCACATCCCCCCACCCCCACCTCCTCCAACCTCTCGCCCCCTGGCCCACCACCACCACCTCCGCCCTCTCGCCCCCTCCTCACCTACCACCTCCATCTCCGCCCTTCTGTAAAAAATAAATGTATAAAACTAAATGTATATATGTGTATGTATACATTATTTTTTACTTACGTGCTTGGAGGTGCTTGAGGAGTGCTTGAGTTTTCCTTAATTAGTGCTTGATAGTGCTTAATGAATTCAAGTTGTGTCTTATACCAGCTTGAGGATACTTAATTATTGCTTGAAAGTGCCTGAATACCCACTGGTGTGAAAAATGATTGGTAAGCAGACATCCTTGGATGTGCTTGATGTAGAAGTGAGTCAAGACTTGCAGTGCGTGTACTAGAGTATGGAAGCTATCTCAGTTGCACGCGCAATGTGCAGATAACGACTATGTATATTCACCTAGAGTACGGAAGCTATCTAGGTATTGATAAGTACAAGTATTGTGATGAATGGTAAAGCAATACAACATACCTCAGTCGCACGTGCAATGTGTGGATAACGACTGAGGGTACAAACAAGAAAAAGAAAGTACTTAAGTGTGTGCGTGTTCTGAGACACGCACAATACAATACAATAAATCTATAGAGATAATAGAAAAGTGAGACCACCTTCCCACAGTAAATCACATGATGCAATAAACAGACATGCATATGCTTGCTGTTCAACACTTGAATGTGCTTGAATGTGCTTAAATGTGCTTGGGGTAAGCAGATTTAAGCACATGTGCTTGGGGTAAGCACTCTGCACTTAATCCAGAATAGGCTTAAAAGTGCTTGAGGTGCTTGAAACCAATTTCAAGACAATTCAAGCAAATTCAAGCAGATTTAAGCACTTTTGGATTTTCCTGGTGTACGAGGTTAGATACATTGATTGGCCCTATGTAGTCTTAAGCCATACCCCGGTTAGAACCTAGACTACAAAAATAAACCCCCTAAAGGGATTTTTATCGAACATACACGAAAAAAAAAGCCTTAACAGCTTGAGTCCTACTCTCACCATATATTACGGATACCAAACTTTGAGTTTGCATCAGTTTGCAATTGTGAATCGTAGAGCATATCATAATAATATGATTTGGAACGTACATGGTCTAGTGTGTTCAAGGATGAATCCTGTCGATTATTGAAACCGACAACCTGGATGTCAAGCCAGTCCCATAGATCATCCCAATCATGGGAAGTAAACCACCCCATTACCGAGCATACCCCCCTCCAGCGAGACACCACTTTTAATGTCTTGCAATTCCCAGAATCGACTTACAGGGCTACCAGCCTTATTACTCGCAGTGATGTGGAAGACTACTCTGACCTCGATAATAGCATCCCGAGAAAAGAGGAGCAATCCCCTGTAGATAGATGGACACCAGCTCCCTGGTCACGACACTTGGAAAGCACAAGAGTGCCCCTATACCATTGGTATACAACTCACCCACACGTAGGAAAACACCTTCAATAAGTGGTGGATCAGCAACCAGTATGGTTGCCAATCAGACTGAGGGTCTAATAGACCCAATAGACATTCCGGTTTAGTGTTGGTCTGGCTGCGGCTGCAACTGGTCTTCTAGGTACACCCGGCAGCCGACAGCTAAGCCGGTACTTACAGTACATACTATTTTACTTATAATATTATCTGTTATGCAATTTGCCAGGCTGCCAGGTGAGTTTTGCAATTTGTTCAGCCCACGGGTGTGTTTGTTTTCGCGCACACTTGGCTTCAGCCACCGAATTCAAACTCAGCCACCCACCTCAAGACACCACCAACCACTCGAGACAGCGGTAACTGCAGGCCAACCAAGGTAAGTAACATATTTATTACCATTTAATATTGTACTAAACACCATTTACATTGAATATATACAGTTATAAAGGGAGTTGAACACAAGACAGTTGTGTTCAACTCCCATCCAATACCCACACCCACATCTCCCTCTTCACCACTACCAATGCCCCGGCCCTCTCACCTCCCACATCCCGGCCTTCTTGCATGCAAATGCAAGGGGGTTGTAAGTTATTTATTATTTA